>JAHLKI010000079.1:0-30794 GCA_025602905.1 Phlyctochytrium arcticum
CCAATGACAGCCGCGATTTCAGAGTTGTGAGTGTCTTCATTTAAATGAATTGAGTAATCCGGACGGAGTTGCTGGACGTTGCCCGCAACATGAACGGCACGCGAAAGTTGGGACACGTATGGATTGACATCGTCCAGAAGGTTTTCAAAGACCGCCACAATGTTTGAAGGCACATTGTAGTTGCTGGCGACAGAGTAGCGCTCTTCCGCATCATACAGAAACCAATGCATTGAATGCCCCGGAGAAGCGAGCGGTAGCATGCGGTGGTAAACCCTCCCAGATATGCACACTGAAGAAGGACCCCGGAAATTTGCGAATTTGCCCGTAACACCGATTGCCGTGAAGGAAAAGAGGTTATTAAGGCGGCGGGACATTTGTGAGACGTTGGCGGTAGTCAGTACGTTGGCGATAGGTGGAGGATAGGGAGGGAGACGTGGAAGAGTCCACCGACCAGCGTTGCAACAGAAAGCTTTCCGTTCCGAGGACAGCAGGAAGACACCGCAGAATGAGCAGGGCAACACATTCCAGACAGCGTTGTGGCGCGAAGGTAAATGAAGTACACAATGTGCGGACCACCATTGGGGAATGCGAGCTGGAGAATGACATTGGACCTGGATGAAGTATACTTAAAATCTGGAGGTGTGCAGTGCAGAAGATGAGTAATATTTACGTGCGCAGTAGATGTATGGGAAGGCGCATGGATCCCGGAAGAGGAAAGCGAATGAGGAGAATGGGCGGCAAAGGCCGACGGAGGCGAAACAGAGGTTTGCAAGGAAGATGTAGACTGTAACAGAGTCAGTGATGCGCTGCAGACCGTGGGGAGGAAACAAATACAGACGGACTGAAGGACAGATGAAATCATGCGTTGTTTCTTCAAACGGCGTGTTTCGGAAGCCCTACGATGGATTTCACGGCGCTTGGCAAGGTAAGTTTGGGCGTCCATGGTGGGGGGAGGAGAGGGGGGAAGGGGGGGCTACAGATGGATGCGGGGGAAGAAGAAGGGAGTGGCCATTTTAAAGGGTTCAGGGAACAGAGAGGCCGTAACTGGACAGTTAAGCATGAAAGAAAAAATAACAGAATGAACCGCAGCGCAGATAGGTACATCGGAAAGTAAACAGCCACCCATTCAAAATGAACATGGACGTGACAGTGAAACGCTCATAAAATTTACATGGAAACAACAGCGAAACGCCCATCAAATTTATGAGACATGAAAGAAATGGCGTTGAGAAAAATGCAATATAAAGAAACAAACGCGAACGCCAAGTGGGTCAATGTGTTAAGTCTTCCAAAGAATGAGGAGGAAGATAGAATTGAAGAAGGTAATCAGATACCGGCAAACACGCGTCGCACGGTTAGTGGGAAATTGACGGAAACATCCCCCAAGTGGTAGAGAAAGATATTACAAACAGAGTGGACAGAAGCATTCAGAAAGCAGATTTGGGTAGTAAGATAAAAAGCAAGGAAGAAGGAAATGAGAGGAGAGGAGCGAGATAGATAATTAGGACGAATGGAAACACAACAGATGGTATGAAGGTCAAGGGAATTGGACGACAACCATATTGAAGTTTGAAAAGGAGTAAAGAGCAGAGATAAGATCGGCAATGTATAGACGTAGTGTGTTTATGAGATTGAAATAGTTTCGGGAAATATGCAATAGAAATAAACATGAAAGAATGAAACGCAGCGGAGATAGGATCATCGGAAAGTAAAGAGCCACAAAACCAAAGTGAATAAGGAGAGAACGCCTAAAAGAGCCACACATTCAACGTGAATATGGAGCGAACGCCCATCAAATCAAGGGGCGTGAAGGAAATGGTGTTGGGAAAAATGCAGTAGAAAGAAACATAACAGAATGAAACGCGGCGGAGATAGGTTCATCTAAAGTAAAGAGCCACACATTCAAATCAAATCAATGGGCGTGAAGTAGTGGGGAAAAATGCAATAGAAGGAATGGAACCCGAACGCCAAGTGGGTCAATGTCATCAAAAGAATGAGGAGGAAGATAGAAATGAAGAAGGTAATCAGATACCGGCTCACACGCGTGAAGGCGTTGCAGATTTGGTGGGAAATTGACCGAAACAGCCCCCAAGTGGTAAAGAAAGAAACAACAAACAGAGTCATGAAGAAATGAAGGGGAGGGACGGAAAAAGGTATAAAAAGAAGGCACTGTCGGGCGGCCCTCCTAGCGAAACATCTTCAACAAAAGACAGTAACAACAATCACCGCAAAGCACCACTTGAAGCACACACAACTCGGAATGTACACCATCACTAGCACATGTTTTGTCACGGACATCATCAAGATCGACCGACTCTCATACGACATTAGTGTCATCATCCCCATCGGAAACGTGGAAACCGCCGAAGTCGTTGTCAATGTATTCGCATGGCGCCAGCTCCAGAAACCTATCATCGGGGACAACTACTATCTGATAGCCAGCGCGGCATATGAGCCCAACACCTTCAAAGCAAGCGCGTTCAGCGGCAGCAAGATTTGTATGGATGACTACGACAGCGGCATATTAGATGCCGTGGCAGCAACCTTCAACCTCACAGGGAAAGTGTCCGGAGTACAGGGGGACACAGATGTTGTCCAGTACAACGTATGGCATGACGTGGATCGGCGGGAGATAGAGCGGCGCTGCACCATCAGCATGTCGGGAAAGTACTGGGAAAAAAGGAAGAACAAAGTGAAGGCAGGGCTGATCGTGAACGTGATTTGAACATTGGGGGACGGAGGGGTGTTGAAATCGGAGCTGTTCTGGATCCCCACTGGGCAGTCAGATGTGGACCGGCTGATCGTGGCACCGGCGACACCAACCTCGACGGCGGGAGAAGCGGTGGCATCTTACTTTGGAAAAAGGCTCAGTCCCAAAAGATTGAGGACGGAAGAGGAGGCCAACACGGGCATGGTGCAGGTGGAGGACAACATGTTCGCGACAGCAACCAGCAGCCAAGCCGGCCCCAGTGCTGTCGGCGAGGACTTGGAGGAACCGGTGACACCACTTCGAAGGAAATGCGGCCGCCCTAAGGGATCGAAGAACCGGCCGAAGGGAACCGGGAAAGGCAAAGGGAAAGCCGTAGCGGAGACAGATGACGAAGACAGTGATATGTAAATAGTTCTGAAATATTTGAAATACATGTTCATAAGAATGAGATAGTTACAATTTCGTAGCGAAGCTTTTACAAAGTCGATACAGGTCCGTGTATACAGGCAAAGGGCAGCGGGGATGGGAATGACAGGAGCAAAGGTGCAGGGTAAGGAGCTGTGTAAGGTGAAATGCAGTGTCGAAACGGGCCAAGTCCGATAGGCCAAGTCCGATGCAGATGAAGCAAGAGGGGAAGGAAAAAGCAGAACCGAGGACACGGAATACGGGGTGAAGGTAGGGTTCCCAGTCACGGGGGTTGATTCTGAAACATTTTCAAGTTTAAATCTGGTTTTCTGATTCAGCAGATTTCCATTGAATTCCAAGAATGCACTCTACATGAAAAAAATGGCTTCTAAAGTTATACCGTATTGGAGAGGTGCTGTGGAGCGTCTTTTCATTTCCCCCCTTCCATTTCCATCAACGCAACATCGACTTCGTCATTGTGCAAAAGCGGCATTGTCGTATCCTAATGTCAGTTTTGCACAATGACGAAGTCGATGAAATTTGGCATTCAACAGATAATTTGGTAGTTTGCTTCTACACCCAATGTAGAGGTACAATATCCAGAAATGCCAAGAATAAATTATGGAGAATGTATAAGGAGGAAATGTGGGAAGTTTGGTACTATATCCAAACTTCAGTGAAATTTGGGCAATTTTGGCCAAGTCCATAAAATCTAGAAAAATTTGTGAGTTTTGAAGGAGGGGGAAAAACTGATGATCCTGCAGATCTTGATACTCCTGATGATCTTGGTCTTGATAGATGGGCTGAAGATGCTACAATTTAGGGAATTTCTGCAAAGTCCATAAAAACCTAGAAACAATTTGTGAGTTTTGAAGAAGGGGGTAAAACTGATGATCTTGATCCTCTTGATGATCTCCAGATGGGAGTAAGGTCGGGTAATCCGAACGGATTGTTTTATGTTTTTGTGATTGGAATTGGAATTCCCGTAGTGCCGAAGGCAGCGGCTTCAGTCGATGAATTGTGGAGCGAGATGATTCGGTTTGTGAATGTTGACCCGATTGTTGGATTATGGAGAGGATTATTTTTAATCCTGTGTAAACCAGGGATTATCTTGTGGTATGCTGTGTAACGGGAATGTCGAAAAATGGGTGTTTTTGAGAGCCTAAAGATGCCAAAAAGCCCTAATCATAGTAAACCATGGTTTATTCCTTATTAATGTAAAACCCCCCTGTGACAGTACGTTGTTCATAAACCGTTGGTTTATGAACAACGCACTGTCACAGTCCCATTGCTGTCAACAAGACCTTCCAATCGACATCCACGCAAACCACATCTTCTTCTTCTCTCCCAGTTGAACTTGTGGATCAACTTCATTTCAACAGCGGTGTTCAGAAGCTCGCAGATTCCGAGTTTGAGGGTAAAATGCCCTTTTCAACAGACTTAGAGGGTTTTATCAAACACCTTGATACTTGCGACCAACTTGCTACAAAGACAGCAGTTGATTTGCATCTTTCAGGTATTGTGGGACCCTTCATCTACCAGAAAATCTCACTCTAATCCTTATTCTCAGCCAATGACTGGAAATTAACGCTCTCGGAAAGGCAAAGAAGAATGATTGCTTCCCTCACAATTCAAAAGGCAGCATTTCTTAATCCGAGCATCAACTTTATGAAAGATGCGGTGTTGTCGACAACGTTAGGGATTTCGGATAGCAGTCGCAGGGTTCTGTCGTCCTTCAACCTAACCTACAGTCCGGATGTCGCTAAAGAAAAAATGAAGATGGCCAATGAAAACGCGTACGAGGAACTGACACGGGAGATGGGTAGCGGGACAGTGGTCCCTGTCATCAAAATGGATGACTTCAACCGTGTTTCTATACACGGAACCCCTGGTTCCGCCAACTCTGGGAAATTCTCCACTTGTCACACGCAAGCCAACCTGGCCGTGAAGTTCTACCCGAAAGGGGAATCATTCCGGGATGAGAATGATCGGGTTGTGCAGCAAGCGCTGCCGATGCCATTCCTGGCCAGACCGTATGTCGACTGGGCGGCTCTCAATTCCGACGCAAAGAAAAAGATGTACGTGGCACCGATATTTCACCAAAATGAAATGAATGCTTGTGACAGTGCATTGTTCATAAACCAACGGTTTATGAACAATGCACTGTCACAGGGACCGGTAGCTGCTGGTATACTGTTGGTAACAGATTCCATCATAATAAACGGGCCCACTCACATTCTAGATTCAACTCGACATTTACTTGATCTTGGCGGCCAACATCTGAAATAATCTCTGCGTCGGCAAACGGATTTTGTGGTTGTTCTTGGGTAGATCTGAGAAGTGGGTGTGGATGATTTCGATCCAGAAAAGCCCAGCAAGTCTTGCATAGCGAGGCCTTCTCGTGGCCAAAATCAGTGTTAAAGTGAAATTTGATGCCCTCGGCTTGGATATGACTGAGTAGGGCTAGATCGCGACGATAGAATTGTGGACTGCTCTTGGTCCTACACTTGATACACCCAGGGGCGAAGGCATCCGTTCGTTTCGATCGGGAGTTTTTGATTTGCGTGATGATGCAGCACCGTTGGGTGCGACAAATCTGCCTCCACGTCGTAGCGGCGACTGATTTTTGGGGGGGCTACCCGCCATGATTGCTCGGATGTGTCCCGGTGAATATGCTTCAAAATTGAAAGAGAGCGAGGTTAGGTGGTGGTTGGGAGGATCTGAGTATTCTCGTCACCTCACTGTGCAGTGCAACCAAGTTACAGGTCCTGGAAGGGGGGTCATCTAAAATGGCAATTGCGGTCGAAAAAGTGCACACAAATGATGTCATGGCTACAGTTTCCCGCCCGAATTGTCACATCTCTAAACTAGCATACTCATACTTGAACTTCGAGAGGTTTAAGCGCAACTTTACTACATTTTTTGGCCACTGACAGGTCCATATTGATTTCGCAAGTTGAGTTGGCGGAGCGCGTCAAAACTCTGATTACCTCAGCAAGGCTGGTATGTTCATTTCGGTGAAAATGGCAGTTGTGTGCTGGGAGGTAACCGCGTTGGGGGAGCGTCTCGGGCGAGGTAATATCCGGTCAGATAGATCTAAACAAACGAAAATTTCAAAGTGCGCGAATTTCAGAGTGCGCGAAGCGACTCCGACACACATTGCCAAGATCTCACGATACATCGCAATTGTACAATTCGCCAATAGTCCTGTGCATAGGTAACGTTACAGCAACACATGCCTTTGGTCTGTTATTTAACCAATTGTTTCAAGAAAATGACCCAGTCCAGTTTACTCCTCAAAGAAGTCCGAGAACGACTTTACCAACCCGCTGCAAAGTTTACACTGACCAAGAAAGAGTTTGATGAGCAGTGGCAAGTGGCGGATAACATGTGGACTAGACTCAACAAGAAAGCATCAGCCGGCACGAGAAGGTCCGTTAAAGTCACGACAATATACACCTGTCGAATGGCAGCGAAGCGACAGCCTCATTCTTCGGGACCCCGTGAAGATGATACTGGCTCAATCAAGAGACGAGTAACTTCGACTCACATTCCTATAGATTGTCCCGTTAGATTGCGCGTTGTGGAGGATACTCAGACCGCCATGGTTTCGGTCGACCTTCAGCCGCAGTATGGAACAAAGCACTTACACCATACATTGGAAGACGTCGATCGACGCAAAATATGCGCTGCTGCACAGGAGATCATCAATAGCGAGGCTTTCAAGCCCTACCAGTCCAAGGAAATCGCAGGCGTCTTACCTGTAATGGTTGCCAAGGAATTTGACCCACAATATTTCGCGACACTGGGTGTCGATCTTTTGACAGCTAAAACTGTCTGGAATGCCAAAAGAAGAGACCCTGAATTCAAAACAAACCCCGAATCGCAAATTCAGGATCCAGATGTAGTTGAGGCAGAACAAGAACTACAAAAGGCTGGATATGTCACCCAGCGCTTTCTTGTTGCCCCTACTGACGAAATTGGTGCCACTGAAGGATTAGCATTTGGCAGAAAAGAAGAATTAAAGGTACTGCAGGAATGTAGTTATCTTGTGTTGATGGATTCCACCCACAAGACGAACCGCTGGGACTGGAGGCTATTTACGTGCATGGTGCGGAATAAAACAGGGTCTTGGGTTCCAGCCGGACAATTTTTTGCTCAGCGTGAAAACGGCGAGGGTGTGTACTCTGGGCTTAATGCCTTGCGAAATCTTGTTCTCGCTGAAACTGGAAAGAAGTGGATTCCAAACAATGTGATGATTGACCAATCTCATATTGAGAACCTTGGCATCCGGAAGGCTTTTCCAGGCATGGCAGCTGGTGAAGAAACACCCCGTTTTTATTATTGCAAGGTTTGGCATGCTTTTTCCTTGTTTAATGTGGCATTCAGGAAAGAGGCTAACGAGGAGAGAGACTGACGCTCACTATTCCAGGTTCACGTCATGCGTACGTTTATGAAGCATTTGACCAGTCACCGTGCGACATACGCCAAGATGATGCATGCTCTTAATAAGAGGACCCGCCTCGGTTGCCGTCAATTGGTCGACGAAGCAATCGCCGGAGCTCCTGCACATATGGCGACATATCTTAAAAGAAACTGGACCAACATGGATCATCTTGAATGTTGGTCGATGGGTGCAAGGCAGCATTCGCCAGTGCTCCTGCAGATAACGTCGACCAACGCTCTCGAGTCCTACCACAAGCAATTAAAGGATGTTGGCAAGCCAACTGCTACACTTTGTGGGGCGGTCAAAACTATTGTGAATGTCAACGAGCGCTACGCTAAAAACGCGGCACAGCAAGATTACACGTTCCGCCGTAAGCGCTTGACTCACACTGCCCAGTATCCTGCTCTAGCAAAGTT
The DNA here is from genome assembly GCA_025602905.1 of Phlyctochytrium arcticum. Lineage (NCBI taxonomy): Eukaryota > Fungi > Chytridiomycota > Chytridiomycetes > Chytridiales > Chytridiaceae > Phlyctochytrium > Phlyctochytrium arcticum. The sequence goes on from JAHLKI010000079.1 coordinate 7,979, forward strand.
ACCGCATCCATTACAACGTCTTGTGGTCGATAAGATTATGATGGTCGCCGTTCGCATCGAAAAGGGTAAGCCAGTGCCCCAAATTGTAACAAGCTGACTGCGCATTCCCTTGTTAGTTTCAAGACGCGTCGCGCGACGCGTGCTGCGCAGTGTCTGCCGTGTCTTTTCTTTCCTTCATTTTACAAGTATATAGCCTACGGTAGTTTTCCCCTCCCCCGTAGCTTAACCGACAACCCCCACAGAATAGTACTAGTCAACTGTACTTTACACTGAACAAAGTTATACCTCACCAATGGAACATCGTCCCTGCTAATCCTGTTATATGGTAGCACCACCCATTCGATTCCTTGCCTAATAGTACCAACACCGACCCACTGAATCCACTGAACCCACTGAACCCACCGAACCCACTGAACCCACTGAACCCACTGGACCCACCGGACCCACCGACCCACTCAACCCATTGACCGTTCGACTTCCATCAAGAATGACAACACCCACCGAACTGACGGCAGAGAAAGCGATGGCGAGACTCATTGAGTTGACCCAACAACATACTGACCTTCAAAACTCCTACCGCCAAATGCAAGAAATGACGGCCACCCAAGGAGCGAGGATGGACAGCATGTTTGCCGCCATGCAGAGCATGCAGTCTGCGTTGAGCAACCAAACGACTACACCCCCTGAGAGACCTAATGCACCCACCTCGTCGCCCCCGGACTTAGTCAAAGTCCTGCACGGTCGTCTCAAATCGTACAAAGGCCAACGTAGCGCAGCAACCATTCGAACCTTTTGCACCAACCTGGACAAGTATTTCGAAGCCACCAACATGACGGAATACGACAAATTGTCCATGGCCACTGTTCACCTTGAAAGTCTCGCTGAAGTCTGGTGGCAAAGACATTGTCATCAAAACCCGGAGACTTCTGGCACCCGCATTACCACTTGGCTTGATTTGAAAGTTGCCCTCAAGAGAGATTTTTCGCCAATCAACACCAAGAAGAATGCCCGTGATGAGATCACAGCATTGAAACAGATTAAGTCAGTTCAAGACTATAAAAACAAATTCGACGCTTTGGCTCTTGAAATCGACGACTTTTCGGACGCGGAACAACTTGACAAATTTCTCCGCGGATTAAAACCCCACATCCAAAAACAACTCGCCATCAGACCCTAAATGCTAAGTTGGATGCTTTACTCCAGGCATTCAACGATGTTTTCACCGATGAATTACCTCCTGGACTACCACCTGAACGATCTGTTGATCACACCATCCCACTCTCAGACGAAACAAAGACCCCCTGGAGACCAACGTACCACTTGTCACCACTTGAGTTAGAGGAACTACGACGCCAACTCGCTGCATTACTCGACGCTGGATATATTCGCCCATCCAGTAGCCCGTATGGCGCCCCCATCCTTTTCACCACCAAAAAGGACAGCAAAGATTTACGCATGTGCGTAGATTACCGGGCCTTGAACAAACTGACCATCAAGAACCGCTATCCATTGCCACGAATGGATGAGCTTATGGACCGCTTGAATGGCGCAAAGGTATTCAGCAAGATTGACCTGAAGGCTGGCTACTGGCAGATACGCGTTGCAACCCAAGATATCCCAAAGACCGCATTCAGGACGCGTTATGGCCATTACGAGTTCCTTGTTATGCCTTTTGGATTGACGAATGCCCCAGCAACCTTCATGAAACTTATGAATGATGTTCTACGACCCTTCCTGGACATATTCTGCATTGTTTACCTCGACGACATTTTGATCTACTCGACATCGGAGGATGAGCACCTCCACCACATTGAACAAGTCCTCCAAGCACTGCGAGATCACAAATTGTACGCTAACCAAAAGAAATGCGACTTCTTCAAGGATGAAGTTGATTTCTTGGGTTATGTGGTCTCAGCCGAAGGAATCAAGCTGGACCCAAAGAAAGTGCAAGCAGTCAAGGACTGGCCCCGACCCGAGAGCGTTGCTGATGTTAGATCCTTTATGGGACTTGTCAATTACTTCCATGCCTCCCTCAAGAATCTGGCTTCACTCGCTACCCCTCTCACTGACCTCCTTCGAAAGGAACAACCTTGGATCTGGACACCGGAATGCGAAAAGACCTTTATTGCCCTGAAGGACTTAGCCACATCCGCACCCGTCCTACGCACATTTGACCCTCAACTACCCACTGTTGTCTACCCCGATGCCTCTGGCTTTGCTATCGGCGCATGGCTCGGCCAGGATGACGGCAAATCCATTCGACCCGTTGCATATCACTCACGCAAAATGACCTCTGCGGAACTAGGCTACGATACTCGCGAACAAGAACTCCTCGCCATTCACGATGCTCTCAGAGTCTGGAGACATTATCTGGAAGGAAGGGAATTCAACGTAGTATCCGACCACGAATCTTTGAAATGGTTGCAAGACCAACACCATCTGACACGACGCCAAGTTAGATGGGTCATGGAGTTTCAATCATATGATTTCCGCATCGGATATGGACCAGGCAAACTGAACACCGTTGCAGATGTACTCTCTAGGAGAGCAGATCTTGCGCCCAAATGTACCAAATGTCGAACCCCACTCAACAATTACGACATTAACACAACAATCTTCACCACGGAAACCCCCCTCAACACATTGACCCAAGGGACATTGAAAGACACTGAACTTCAAAATTTGATCAAACTTTTGAAGAAACCCATTGACCAAGTTGCGAAAGACGAACATCCCCGACTTGCCCACCTCAAACACAATGACGGACTCGTATTTTTCCATGATCGGATATACGTACCACACTCACAACGAACCAACTTGCTCCAGACCCACCATGACACACACATCGCTGGACACTTTGGTATACACAGAACATTCGAAGCGCTAGCAAGATTCTACTATTGGCCCAAGATGTATAAGCACATCCGACAGTACATCAAGTCTTGTGATGCAGCGGGCTCGTGGTTCGCTGCGCATTGTCCGCACCACTGCGCAAACAGCGCAGTGCCGTGCCACATCACACGTGTTGTTTTGTTTTTCTTTTTGTATATCCCATCCTGCACTGTACATTTTCAGACTCTTTACGCTTTCTCTTTACTCTGCGCTAAAGCAATACACAACCCGACTCACGCACCCTGGGAAGGTGCATTACCGTCCATACCACTTTTTACCCGAAAACGCTACATGGTAGCACCACCCCATCAGCAATCCTACTAGCCTCAAACCGTCCGTTTACCCTTTCGACTCGACCTTTCGCTTCTACCTCTTTCGCTTCTTTTACTTCTTTCTACTCTTTGTTCCGTTCAACATGGGTTCTGGACAAAAGCAGGCTGTGGCGCGCAAGACCAAAAGCAAAGGCAAGCCGAGTGAAGAGGGCCCCGTCTCTAGTACTATAGAGAGCGGACCTCCTCTCCTGGGTGAAGACCAAACTGAGGCTGGAGAGATCGGCCAGCATTCTGAGACATCCTCCATTGCTGGAGAAAGAGATGCTCAGGAGACTGGTTCGACCAGCACAGACAACCATGCGGGAGGCGTCGTACCCATGATGGTCGACGAAGAGCCCCCGAGAGACGTGGTTAGGCCCTCTGAGGGACCTACGGGGATGACTGGTGTTTCCCTCTCGGGTAATGCCACCCCCGCGGCGTCCGCTCTTGGAGGAGCCATCGCTGACGTCGCGGACAAGCAACAGCTTACGGCAATTCTCACATCCTTGACGGAGGAGATTGCTTCGCTCAAAGCTGACGTGGCCGCTCGCGATGGCAATGGCCAACAAGGAAACTTGTTTGATTCAATGCAAAACAAGTCACTCCAGCGCAAAGCTGAAAATGCCATGTTCTCGGGAGAGGGTAGTGACGTTGCGTCACACAAGAAGATCCGTGACTTCTTGGATAAGCATTATGCTTTCCTGTTCGTGGATTACATGGAACGCGCCCTTGAGGGAACAGCCAAGGACTGGTTTTCCTCCATGACCCTGGCCGAGAGACCCGCAAACCGGGAGGAGTTTGAAGCGAAGCTCAGGGAGCGCTTCGAGCCACGAAACCCGCGGGACGCCATTTTGGCCAGGCTCCGTCAGCTCACGTGCCGAAATTACTCGGCCTATATCTCCGCCTTCAACAGGATCACTGGCGAATTGAGAACCACCAGCACCGCCCGTAGCCCCATTGACGAAGATCAGATGCGACGCTACTTTCGTGACGGACTGGAACGGGGAGGGGAATTTTGGAGTCGCCTGATGCAGGCTGTTTTCGGAATGCATCCCGACGCCAACCTCACCCAGATCCAAACGGCTACCACCCAAACCCTCCAAGCGTGGGGATGCGACAATGACGGGGTCTATGTCCCTGTCGCGGGTGGAACCGGAAAAGGCAAGGGTCCCGCCTCCGTGCCGGCTGCCAATAATGGCCCGGCGAAGAACGGTGGTGGAAAGAGTCCCAAAGCCAACGTCTCTGCGGCAAATGGCAAAACCCACAACCATGGTAAGCCCTATGCTTACCAAGGGCGTGGAGCCAACGCTGGAGCCAGCGGATCCGGGTCAAGTTCATCTCCCGGACTTCGCAAAAACAACCAGCAGGCCGAGTCAGACCGCATCTGGTGCTACTGCTGCGGTAGTGGCGACCATTGGTCTGCCAGATGTCCCAATGCCAAACGCCGCGATCCAAAAAACTAGATCCGGCAAGCAATAACGACACAGGTCGTTTGCCGCAGGATGGTTCGGTCAGATTAGATAATCCTTTTGTTTTTAATAACTTTTCTAATTCAAATACAACCGTATCCATCAATACTGTGTCCACTTTTACATTTACCGAAGAAGTTCAGTCCTCGAGTCCACAATCACAAGCTACGCAACGAGGAGATACACGATCGGAGGTCAAGGAATCATCAAAACCGATGCAGCCGTCTGGCGTTGTTCGGGTTGCACCGATTGGAGGTTCCTTGGATGAAGATCGTTATGCTCCACGCCGTGTTGCTTGTGGACCTGAACCGGTAATTGCTCAAAATGCCTTTGTCGTTCATGCGAAGTTGAATGGCAAGATGGCCCGTATTCTTGTCGACACCGGGTGCGATACCCTGATGATCAACGACAAGTGGGTCAGGCAACATAAGTTCCCAACCTATCAACCCAGCTCTACTATCGAAGTAGAATGGGGAGACGACGGAGAAACCTTCAAGTCGAATCGAATGATGCTAGGAGCCCTGGACCTCTACTGCGATCACAACAAATGTTCCTTCGGTGAGCTACCGTTCATTGTTGCGCCATTACGCGTAGATGCCATTGTGGGACTACCTTTCATTCTCGGCCTTGAAGGACTCCAGATTGACAAGGTTGATGAACGTCCTCGCATGTCTTTCATGTTTGAAGGCGTTCGTCGCCTATGCGAAGCAAGACCGGTTTCACGAAAACGTGAGCAACAACCATCCTGCAATGCTGCCCACTTACGTGCGTTTGACTGCAATCTCGACTCGCCTCGCCTTCAATCACCTCTCGCCTCGGTCAAGGACGTCAAGACCCACCTCAAGGCTGAAAAATTTCTCCGAGCGATGCGAAAGAAGGAGTTCACATCAGTTTTTGCAGTCAATGTCAACGTACTCCAGTGGATAGATGGCAACGGACATATCCGCGAGGCACCGGCCTCCGCGCGAGTTACCGCGGCTGCAAGTACAAGTAGTACCGACAGCGCGGCCAATGGACAAAAAGCTCCGGACGAAGATCCGCTAGCGTCCATTCCGGAAGACAATCCGTTACTGCCAATCTTACGAAAGTTCAAGAAGACAGTTTTCACAGAGCTACGCACGTTACCACCTTCTCGGGGCGAAGACGACTTCAAAATTGAAATCGACGGCGTAGAAAGACCTCTGTCGGTGCCCTTGCGTGCAATGGGCCCGAAGGAACTGGAAGAACTTCAACGGCAAATTACAACGTTGCTTGCCAAAGGGTGGATTCGACACTCGTCCAGCCCGTGGGGTGCAGCAGTTCTCTTTGCGCCAAAGAAAGACGGCACTCTTCGTTGTTGTATCGACTACCGAGGGTTGAATAAACAAACGAAAAAAGACCGAACACCTTTGCCGCATCTTGGAGAATTGCGACACCGCACCGTTGGCAAGAAATACTTCTCCTCTCTTGACATTAAGGAGGCCTATCACTGCGTTCGGATTCGCGAAGGTGATATCCAGAAGACGGCTTTCAAGACGCGTTTTGGACATTTCGAGTATGTTGTCATGCCATTTGGGTTGACTAATGCACCCGCAACGTTCCAACGCATCATGAACAAAGTCTTCGGGAACATGTACGACGACTATGTTATCTCGTACCTTGACGATATCCTCGTTTTTTCAGATACGCTTGAAGAACATCAAAAGCACGTCGAAACTGTTTTGGCAACTCTTGAATCAAGCGCTCTGTACGTCAAACCATCCAAATGCTCGTGGGCAGTACAGGAGGTTGAATTTTGCGGTCATATGTTGGGAACATCCGGTGTGCGAATCTCGGACAGCAAAGTTGCTGCCGTGAACAATTTCGCCACTCCCAAGAACTTCAAAGATATTCAATCCTTCCTCGGTTTGACGAATTACTTGTCATCTTACATTGACGAGTACGCAAGGATCGCGCATCCCCTATCGGAGCTACAGTCTGGCAATAACCCGTGGAAATGGGGCGATGCGGAGATATCAGCGTTTAAAACACTGAAAGAAAAAATCTCAACGGCTCCTGTTTTGACGCCGTACGATCCTGCCAAAGAAGTCTATGTGTTTTCGGACGCATCCGGCTTCGCCATCGGTGGATGGCTTGCTCAGCCAGTTGACGCAGACGACCCCATGCCCTCTCCGTTACCTACGACGGTACATGGATTCAAAAACCTGCCCAAACTGCGACCGGTCTTGTATTTTTCCCGAAAATTACAAGATGCGGAGACACGGTACCCGGTCCACGAACAGGAACTCCTCGCCCTCGTCAAAACGTTGAAAGCCAACCGACAGTTCCTTTTGGGACGCCATTTCCGCGCGTTCGTCGATCACAAATCTCTGATCTATTTACAGGATCAGCAGCATTTGAGTCGACGACAAGCGAATTGGGTCGAGTTCCTTCAACAATTTGACTTTGACATTGAGTATCTCCCTGGCGAATGGAACACGGTGGCCGATGTCCTGAGCCGAAACCCCTATTATGCCCCGCGATGTGCTGATTGCGCCCAGCGTGTTACGATCAACGCCATCGCCGTGCATTCCGCCAGCACTCCGAGCGACAAGTCTAATCTTGTTGTGTCGGTCAACGCTGCGCGTGCCAAGAAACGTGCCAAGAAGCAACTTGCACAGGCAACACAACAACTCGAGCTCCCCGTTGACCTGACGGTTTGGGCCGAATTGTTGCTTACAGACGACTTCGCTCTTCAAATGCAAAAGACACTTGAAGACAAGGCATCGGCGCCGCACACCTTGACGGTCCCTGAACGGCGTTATTCCGTGGAAGTCCTTCCGGAGAAAAGCAAAAACGGTGAAACCCTCACCTTGCTCCGTTATGAAGATCGCCTGTATGTACCCGATGCCCTCCGAAGTGCATTGCTCGCGCAATATCACGATACGTTGGTTACGGGTGGCCACACTGGTAAACATTCGACATATGGTCGTCTGCTGCAAGAATACCATTGGCCGACTATGGAACGCGACGTTGCAGCTTATGTTCGCACATGTGCAACTTGTCAACGCTTCCGAAGTCCCGCACGAGGTGTCGGACTATTACGCTCGCTCCCAGTGCCTGATAAGCGCTGGCACACCATCGGCATGGATCTAGTCTCACTACCTAGGACGGAATCGTGGGGGGGGGAAACCTAGCCATAACGGCGACTACTACGATGCCGCCCTGGTCATAGTCGACTATCTGTCAGGACGTGTGTACCTCATCCCTTGCAACATGGAGGTTTCGAGTCAAGAGCTTGCGTATCTCTTCACCCAGCACTTCTTCAAGAACGAAGGTGCTCCCAAGGTCATTGTCAGCGATCGCGACAGCCGCATCTTAGCCGAATTTTGGCAATCTTTTACCGCTGCTCTCGGTATCAAGTTAGAGGTGGCGACCGCTCGACATCAGCAGACAGACGGCAAATGCGAACGCAAAATCAAGTCTGTCAAAAACGTGCTGAAGGCCTACATAGACGGCGATGGCAAGAACTGGGTTGATATCCTACCCTTGGTTGAGTTTCACCACAACTCAACACCATCAAATACCGGCTATGCCCCGTTCATGATCGACAAAGGCCGCCTCCCACAGGTCAATGGTGGACACCATACCAGGGAAGGTCTGCAGGAGATATCACAGCCAACAAATCGGCAAGTAGCCAAGTTTGTTGATACCCTCCATGAGATCGAACGGGTGGTACAACAACGGTTACGCGATGCACAAGATGTGCAAGCAAGGAACCATGACAAGGGTCGGCGGACGCTCATCTTCGAGAAGGGCGATTCAGTTTTACTCAAACGCAAAGGGATCCACATTCCAGCTTTGGGTAAGCTTCCGGAGAAACTTCGCCAGGATTGGCTTGGTCCATTCAAGGTCAAAGGAACCGGACCGCACCCTGATACCTACACGCTGGAACTACCTCATCCAATGCGTATGGTACATCCGACATTTCATGTCGACATTCTGAAGCCGTGGCACAAACCTGGCTCTATTACCCATCGTGCCACGAAGGATGCGCCGGAACCTGTGCTGGTCAACAGCGAGGAACTTTGGCTCATCGACCGTATTCTGGACGAGCGGATCCGTCACAAGAAGCGGAAATACTTGGTTCAATGGGAAGGCTTCGGGCCAGAGGACTCAACTTGGGAACCGCGGGAACACCTTGAGCAAACCGACGCGCTGAAAGCATGGGAACTAGCACGTCCCTCAGCACCCAAGAGTTCAAAGCGAAAGAAAGCCCAAAACGAAGCATCGGCAACTGACATTTCGTCTACAGCCGAGCCCCCATCGAAACGTTCACAACGCAAACGCTAGTGACGTCAAGGAAGATGTGTTTCATATTCAAAGTATCACATTCTCAATGAGAGAATACCGCATGACTGCTATCAAAGCAACGAGTGTCCTCTTGCAACACTTCACGTCATTCATTACTATTCGGGACCTCCCATCCCATATCTTGATACTACCTACGCGCGCGCACCATCTCAACACTTTGAGACCCACATCCAAGGTTGCTCCTTGCTGACGACGCGTCTCGCACGTCAGAACTCCGGTAGGCCTGATCAGCCTGAGCTGAGTTGATGCATCATCTATGCATAGGTAATGAGAGGCCGGGGAAACATTTATCTCCGTCATTACGCGTAATTTCCTTCAACGCAAGGAAACACATCCTTACCTTCGTACCTGTGCGAACATGCGCACACGGTTGTTGCACAATCTGCAACGAGAGTCTCGGGGAAGCTGCAAGTAGCAGCTATTCATGCCTGTGACAACAGTGAAATTGACTTGGAGGTGATCCAACACAATTCAGGTGACCAAACGTCTGGCGTTGTTCGGTTTGTTCACTTGCACCGCTGGCTTCTATACACGTCTGGCGTGTTCGGTGTATAGTTGCCCGGTGAGGTTGTGCTGGTGACCTGATACTTCAATCTTTCTGCTGACACACGAACCCTGATCTGAAGCCTCGCTCCTCTTTCCAGCATCGAGTCTGAGGGGGGTGCAGCGGGCTCGTGGTTCGCTGCGCATTGTCCGCACCACTGCGCAAACAGCGCAGTGCCGTGCCACATCACACGTGTTGTTTTGTTTTTCTTTTTGTATATCCCATCCTGCACTGTACATTTTCAGACTCTTTACGCTTTCTCTTTACTCTGCGCTAAAGCAATACACCACCCGACTCACGCACCCTGGGAAGGTGCATTACCGTCCATACCACTTTTTACCCGAAAACGCTACATGTGACGCCTGCCAACGCAACAAATCATCGACACACCTACCCATTGGACTTTTACACCCTTTGCCAACCCCAACGACCAGATGGAGTCAGATCTCGATGGACTTCATCCCAGACCTCCCCACGACTTCTTCCGGACGCAACGCAATTTTAGTGGTGGTGGATCGCTTGTCCAAGCGTGCCCATTTCCTACCAACACGGAAGACAGCAACTGCCAAAGATACCGCGGAATTGTTTATGGCCAACATTTTCAAGCTCCACGGATTGCCACAGATGATCGTTTCAGACCGCGATTCCAAGTTCATCAGCAAATTTTGGTCCGAATTACTCAAGATGCTGGATTGCGCAGCACACATGTCCACAGCTCGACACCAACAGACAAACGGTCTCGCGGAAATCACGATCAAAGAACTCAAGACCTATTTACGCGCATTTGTCGACCACCATATGGCCAACTGGGAAGACTTGCTGCATTTCGCCGAGTTCGCTCACAACGACGCAGTCTCCGCCACGACTGGTATGACCCCATTCTACCTCGACACAGGACAACACCCGCGTACCCCAAAGACACCACCAAGCTCCTTTCAACCCGCCAACCCTGACGCTGCCGATTACCTCAACCACATCAACGCCACCATCAAGGTTGCCCAGGACCAGATCGCCGCAGCCCAACAAAGACAAGCCGTGCAATACAACAAACTGCATCGCAACCCTTCTACCCTCGACATTGGTACCCGCGTCATGTTGTCTAGTCAAGGCCTCGTCCAAGAAACAACCAGTGATAGACCCGTAGCCAAATTGCAACCCCTTTGGCTCGGCCCATTCAAGATCACTGCCAAGGACGACAAAGACAACTACACCCTCGATCTCCCAAGTACCATCCGCGCGCATTCGACCTTTCACGTCAGTAAACTGAAGCCCTACATCGACCCCCAGGAGAACTTCCCCGATCGACGTGTTGACCCCCGACCAGAACCACAACTTTTCAACGACGAAGCTTACTATGAAGTTGAACGCATCGAAGCCCATCGCAAGTTCAGAAACCAACTCAAGTACCTAGTCAAATGGAAAGGGTACCCATCCGAAGAGAACACGTACGAGCCAACACAGAACTTCAAAGGACCTGCAGCCATTCAGATCCTTCGCGACTACAAGACCAAGAACAACATACGCTGACGCTCGCTCCTAAGTAGGGGAGTGTAACAAGCTGACTGCGCATTCCCTTGTTAGTTTCAAGACGCGTCGCGCGACGCGTGCTGCGCAGTGTCTGCCGTGTCTTTTCTTTCCTTCATTTTACAAGTATATAGCCTACGGTAGTTTTCCCCTCCCCCGTAGCTTAACCGACAACCCCCACAGAATAGTACTAGTCAACTGTACTTTACACTGAACAAAGTTATACCTCACCAATGGAACATCGTCCCTGCTAATCCTGTTATACAAATCGACAACCTCGACTGCAATTGCATGTTTTCCCGCCAGTATATGCTCCCGTGTGTCCATCTCTTTCACCAAGACATGTGCGCGGAGGAGACCACTTTCACCGACGCCGCGTGGGAAAGGTTTATTGGAGATTTTGAAGAATCGGGATTTGAGCTTTATTGGGGCCGAGGAACGGCGCCTGTCAGGGAAATTGTGGTGACTCCGGCGCAGGTCAAGAAGAACCACCGCAAAACCCGCGTAAAGGCAGCTGTGGAGCAACTTCAAAGCTTCCATTTCAAGCTCGAGGACCACCTTGAAGCAAACCCCATTTTTGAAGCGATGATGGAACGATTCTTAGCTCAATTAGAAGGCTATACTAGTCAGACTACAACCCAAGTTTGGAAATGGCACTAGAAATAGAAGATAGAAGAGCGAATAGATAGTTTAAACTTTTTTGGTTGGCAATATATGTTGTGAACTTGTATTTCGAATTCCTTGGTCTGGACGTTGTTACCGAGCTGTCGGTCCGGAGGTGGCTTGGTTGTCTCCCCCCGGCGAGCGATTGGAACCGGATATTACCTCGCCCGAGACGCTCCCCCGCGTTGGGCCTTCAATTGTTGGGCCTGGCGGTCTGGCGGTCGGGCGTCCGCCCTTTGGGCCGTTCCCATGGCTGTGCCTATTTTTTAAAACTGTGCCTTCCTACTATGATGGACGGTACTAGTTCTCGCCTTCCAAGGTGCTCTGATGCTTCAGACTGCCAGGCCTGTATATAGAAGTGGGATCTTTTTCAACATATTCTTCACTCTACTCCATACATTTACACGTACTTGTCAAAGTTAGAGCTTGCCTCGCCTATCTCTGATCTATGGTCATCCATGCAATGGCATTATTCGTTGATGCCACGTTGTGGTTCGTTCGAGATGTGCGTTCGAGATGTGATGATGATGATAAATAGTTTTTCGAGATAAACAACGGAAAAGACGATCACAACAGAAGAGACGAAAAACTATACTAAAAAAAGGAAGGAGAAGAATATGATAGAACAAACACTAGACTAACTAAGCTAAGGCGAGGATGAAGACGAGAGAAAACAGAGGAAAACGAACAGAGAAAAACGAACAAAGTACGCCAAACAATACGCTGCATGACAAATTGACAAATGTGTGCGCTGATGTGTGCGCTGATGTGCGCGAGAGAAAGAAAGGTAGAAAGAAGGACAAAAGGTGAAAAATGATGCACGATACTATGACCACGGGAAGAGTTAGAAATCCGCCGAGAATTGACATCCAGAAACATCCGCTTACCGTATCACTCTGTTTGAGAAAGGCCTTCGATAAACTTGTGGAGGGTAATGTGTGGGACGCGCACACTTCCAGATTCAGTGAACATTCTGCTCCTATCCATTTCTTTGGCAATACTCTCCGTGGACACACCCCTCTCGAGACTCAGCTTTTCAATTGCCGCATATAGGGGTCGCCGAAAGTTAAAAAACTTTCTGTCTGCGTTCGATGCTCGCCACGTGGCACCGTACTTGTTCTCCATGAACCGCACCGAGACCTGACCATTGCGACCCTGGTCGTACTCTTTCCAGGTGTCCTCCACGGTAGTCAAACTTCATTCCATGGTGCATGGTGGGCGGGGGGCGGTTAAGGATGATGATGCGGCTGAAGAGGAAGATGTCGGGGTGGTCTGGGCAGCAGTAGCAACAGCGCCCGCTTCGAATTCATTCAGAGCATTGCGCATCGCGCCTACAATTACCTGTTGAGTCCGGGCGGCCGCCTCGGAAGCTGCTTGAGCACTTGAAGACGCAGTGCGAGCCTCCTGCTCAATCTGCCCAATACGGTCGAGTGTCGAACTTTGGCTTTGCATCTGAAACGCATCCCGAGACAGCGATGAGAATTCATGTAACCCAATATCGCAAGAACAAAGAGCTGACATACCCGATCTTGTGTATACATGTCATGCATCAGACGCAGCTGAGCTCGCATGCTGGCCTGTTGCGCTTCAAGTAATGCAATTTGGGCAGCCATGGCCTGCTCCATCTTTTCCATCCGTTTCTGCATATCTAACACTCCTGCATTGATGCAGTCCCGGGTACTGGTGGCACTCACGGAGATGGCCGTTGCTACTTCGGGCACGACGTGCATGAACGTGGCAATTGTAGGGTCGGGAGCAGACAAACACGATGCTCGCAAACGTTCTGCATATTCCTTGAATTCATTCGACTAGGTACACGAAGGTGAGTTAATCAGTCAGGTTCGACCTGCCCAAAACCTGACCACACATACCTGGAAAATTGGATGGGTCCAGATGCGATGGTCGGGACAGGTGGGTTGGAGGAATACGGCGTCTTGGAGGAGGACAACGCGTAGTTCCAGTAAAAGCTTACAGAACTTTTCGGCGGCAATATGCCCGGGCTCAAGTAAGGGAAGCTGGGTAGCGGCAAATGGGAAGATCTGCTCGACTAGACTCTCGGGAGGAGGGAGTGCGGCGCGTGGCAAGTAGTAACCCCGGCCCTTGGTTGGCCAACTCCCAAGAGCACGCATGGCTTGACGGGGAAGGTCGATGGTGTAGTGGGCATTCTTGACACCCGTACTCCAGCCGGCGGCACGCGTTAATTGATCAGCGTCGACATCTGCGAGCTCAGCTTCTTGTGCGCTTACTTTACGCATGAGATGGGTGACTTTGGCCGATCGGATGCCACAGTGATTGAGAGCGGCCTTACTATCTTGTGATGTTGATCGTAGTCGATCTGTATCGGCTTTCCTATTAAGAACGAGCATCGGTATAGGTTCACAAAGAAATTTAACCCAGGATGTGCCTCGTACCTTTGGCATCAACTCGGCGGTACCCTGGCGCAGGTTGAAAGAAATATATGTCATACCAGTCTTCGCGGCGTAAAGTGTTTGGCATCGGGTTAGGGCTACACTACTGCCCTCTGCACAGAACCGATGTTTTCACGCCGCCCACGCGCTGCTTTTTGATATCTGTGCCACTGACATAAGCCACCTGCGGGGCGCCTGCAGTTGTTGACTGACTGACCGACCAAATTTCAAGAAACAACCATGGCGACATTCTGGTACCAACTAGTCCATGCAAGCGGAGACTCGTATACCACCCCAGACAAAGTCTCGCTTCCAAGCGCCAACAGCGACGTTGCGGACCTGCGAAAGGAAGTGAAGAAGGAGTGGGGAGAGGCCCCTCCTCTGAAGGAGGTTGCGGCTGGAAGTCTCCTCGTCTACGCCAACGTAGAAGCACTCAAGGCCGACAAAGACGAACCCAAACCCAAGCACTGGTTGAAAGCGGGGAAAACGCTTGAATCGGTACTGGAAAAAGCAAAAGACCACTCGGATGAGAACCCGCTGCTGATTGTGGTGCCGGATCGAGTTCAGGCGACAACGAGTGGTACAACAGTTGGTAAGGGAGCGATTCGATTGGATGTTACAATTCACCATTTTCTAACTTTCGCTTCTGCTTGAATGGCCCCAGACGAAATCAGTGACTTGACAGCCCGACTGACGTCATTTGCAAACGCTCAGTTGGTTGAAGGATGTATTCAATCTGAAGACCACAACCTGCTCCCATACCCTCGAGTCCCTATCAAAAAACTTTACGTCAGGGAGTGCTACCCGAAGGTTTTTGATTTGCTCTTGGAATCCATTGGTTCAGACCCGCGGAATTTTGCAATATCTGGGACACCCGGCATCGGAAAGTCACTATTCTTTATCTACATCTTGTACCGCTTGATGAATGGCCCTTTCCCGATAAATCTGGGTTACAAACCGAAGCGGATCGTTTATCAAATGTCCTCCTTGAACGCGCCTACCACGTACTTTTGCTTCGACTTGCAGCAACTACGCGTTTACAACATTGAGCAGCATGATGTGAAATTGTTGGTTTGGAAACCAGATACATTCTACGTTGCTGATGGACCGCTCGGGCCGGCCGGCTCGAATTGTGTTACGTTGCACATTTCATCCCCCCGTGCTGCCGCGATCAGGGATTACGTGAAGCAGACGGGGGCCAAGGAATGGTACTTGCCGATTTGGACTCTGGACGAGTTACAGACTTGTCAGCGCCACTGCTATCCGGAAGTGCCCATTGAATCGGTTCAAGAAAATTATTGCATCTGTGGTGGAGTTGCCCGCTTTATATTTGTCACAATTTCTGTTGATGACGTTAAAGGGAAAATAAACACTGCTTTGAATGACTCTGATGCTGTTGGCGGGGTCAGATTTATCGGGCAGACAACAAGTGTCTTCCCAGTGACACATTTGCTTATGCACATACTGGTGGGAAAGGAAGAGGATGGGAATGCTTACAAGTTTGCCGACTATCAGGTGGCGTCAAAGTATATTGGGGACCAATTGTGGATATATCATTCTGCTCAAATGCTTACCAATCTGCGGATTATGTTCGGCGGTAGCCCCAACGAGATTTCAAGACATTTGTTTGAGATATATGGACATAGGGTATTTTCTGTTGGAGGGCGAACTCTCAAATGCAGACGCTTGGAAAGTGGTACCGAAAGTGGTCCCGAATCCGAATTTTTGTTGGATGCTTTGCAAGGCGAACGAACCACGTTTGGAACACTTACCATCCCTACTAAAGACAACCTTGAGGGCAAATACTACGAACCAACAGACGACGATAATTTTCCGGCAATTGATTCCCTCAGTGCTCAGGGAATGTTCCAATTCACAGTAGCAGCCGAGCATCCAATTCGCAGGGTTCAAATTTTACAAAAATTGTGCAACTTGTACGGTGACAGTACACCGAAACTGTACTTCGTTGTTCCTCCCCATCGGTTTGCTGCCTTCAAGAAGAAACAGCCTTTCAAAGCAAAAAAGGGCAATGATGATGTGAACGAAATCCCTGGATTGGAGCAATATGTTTTGGAACTCCCTGTCCAATAGTAAGCCTGTCGTTATATTTTCTGCAAGTTTGTTTCATTAGAAGAAGGATGTATTTGCTCAGTGGGATACGGGAAAATGAAAGGTGCTCTCGGTTAATTCGTTCCCGTACTCGACAAGTCCGTCGCAAATAAGGAATGTTCGTATTTTTTGTTGATGAAAATGTAGCAAGTGAGGCTCTTGTGTGGGAAACTTGCGGGTGGCGGCTGTGGCAGTCTGAAAACATCTGAGACATCAGTTCTGTACAGAGGGCAGTACTAGAGGCAGCACTAGAACCAGTACAGTGCGTTGATATTTTTCTGAATCTTAATCCGGAACCTCAATTTTTCTCATGTACGATTCTGGAATCAGTGACTGTTGAATTGTATCTAAAAAGGTGAAAGGGCAGGTCAACTTTCAATTCCGTACGTATGGGATACTAGCCCAACTTTCCTCTGACTGCAAGAATGGATCTTAGAGTGGCGGTCGCAACAAATTCCGTATGCTTCATTGGACCGAAGAAATCGGTCAACGCTCACTCAGGCTGAAAAGACAAGCGATTGCTGAAATATGAAGCCTGTAATTTTGCGGGTTTGAATGAGAAAGTCTATGAAGTCTCTGGAGAATCTAGGGACACTAGAGACATGAAGAGACCATCATCCTTATTCGATTAAAATTCGTATTTATGGAACAAACTGGAAATTCAGACGAAAAAACTGCGGGTGTAATTTAGCGGGTTCTCAAAAGTTGGAAGAAATGCCGTTTTAGGTCGATGAACGCCAGTTTTTGCCACGTTTTACACTTGTTTTTGCATGGTTTGCGTTTCATCGATAGAAATGGAGTGTAAAAAGCCTATAAACACCCGTTCTTCGTACTTGGCCACTTCCACATGATTGACGGATTCACAAAAAAGGGATACGCACAACCACTTAGAGGCGAAAGCGAAGAAGAAGTAACGGAAGCATTGAAGAAGTGTTTACAAAAGGCTGATGCAGAAGGTAAAAAAGTGTCAAGTATGCAAACAGATCGAGGCGCACATTTCCAACAAATCTTTAAACAAGAACTCGAAGATCGCGGGGTGAAAGCATTTCTACAGTCAAGCGGCAAGACCACAATCAAATGCCTTTGTCGAGCGCCGTGGAGGTGATATAAAAAGACAATTATACCAAATCATGGAGACAAAAAATGGGTGAATTATTTGCAAACCGTTGTCGACAACATCAATTCCGTGAAATCTTTGTCAACCGGATTCTCCTTTGGAATGCCCGGGATCAACTACGACATCACGGTGTTGGAGAATTCCCACCTTTTCCACGAGTTCCTTCACGATCGTGTGCATGATGTGCAGTTTTATGTGGAGGACACTCTCTTCACCACTCGTAAGTGGAAATGTCTCCATCATCCCATTGGGACTTGATTAACACTATGTAGCGTATTACTTGGTAGACTGAATTTACCCCCCTTGGCCTACCTTGATTTCCACCGTCACCCGACCCGTTGATGAAGACCTGAAACTATTTGCGAAGCATCAAGAAGCGGCCCGGAAAGATATTGAACGGGCCTTTGGCGTTTTGCGAATACGATGGAATATCCTCCGGCAGCCTTCCCAATTTTGGGACACGGAAACCATGGCCTTAGTCATCAAAGCAGGCGTCATTCTTCATAACATGATCATCAAGCATGAAGGGGAGAGGAGTAGTATAGGTTGGCGGAAACTGTAACCGCATTTGACCACATTCACTTTCCTCCCTCGAATCTGATGTCATGCCTGCGCCACTTTATGTAATCTTGGAGTCCGATAGAGTGGCATGACTGCGCGTCAATTGGAGAGACCTCTTCAGCGATGTGTGAAAACAGAGAGCGATGGAGAGCCGTACTCCATGATTTCCGTTTTTTCCAATTTCAAATGTTTTTGATTTCATCGAGACAACTCAAGAAAAAAGGGTTATTCTAATTTTGCCAAAATGGAATGTGTGAAAAACACCCGTTTTCACCCTGTTCATGTCGATAAACCATCAAAATGGTGAAAAACATTCGAAAACCGTCAATTGGAATGACTTTAGCGACTTAAAACGGCACTTTTGCAACTTTACGCTTCACTGGTGAATGCTACCCGCAATTTTCCCACACACGCGCCTCACTTGTTACATTTTCATCAACCAAATTTACAAACAATCTTCAATTGCTACAGACTAATCGAGTACGACAACGTTACAAGTGATGCACTACATGAATCTTTGGTCAAAAGTACACCCGCAGTTTCTTCACTTTTCGACCTCACTTGCTACATACTTTCCACTTTCTGCTTCTTTCAACAATTTGTCTCCATAGCCTCCGGAGGGTAACCAGAGGGAACACTGATATTCAAGAGAGTAGCGAGAGTAGACCGCTGTGGTAAAGTCGTTCAAACTGTTCTACCGCGGATTCATCGAATACGAAATCTTCGATTGGCTTGGAAAAGGTCAATGATGCATACACAATACTCGGTCTTCTCTGGCCCACTCCTCTCAAGATTCCAACGTAGGAACGACTATTTTCAGTTTCTCCGATCTAGTCGCCGAATCTACGGTCCTCCAATAAACTCCGTAACTGACTGTTTGTAGTTGTATATTGAAAGAATATGTACAATGGTCCTAACCCGGGACTGTTGCGACATGAACAAGTTGAGTGGGATTAGATCCGCAGGTTTTTCACTTTTTGTTGTGGTTTGTTACATATGTACACTCTTCTCAACTCCTTCTACACTACTCTCCATACCCTCCAAAGGCTACAGAGGCTCTCGTAGGTTATCACACTTCTCCATCTACATCATTGCACCGCCACTTTATATAATCGTCGAGTCCGCTGGGTCCGATGGAGTCTATCGGTGTCTTCCAACCAATGTGAAGCATGAATTGCCATCAAGTCCCATCAAGTGACACACTTTTTACACCCTTTCCAACTTTTACAGCAACTCACTACATGGTATGGAGGGTTTTATACAGTCAAGAATGAAGAACTCAGTTCATTTCCGAGTGTTATGTAGAGACGCTCTCCATGGCGGAAAAGGTTTTCAGAAATTTTCAATATTGAAATCATGCCAAGTGAAAAACGGTCATTCTAAATGTAACAAAATGGAAAGTGTGAAATACACTCGTTTTTGGTGTGTTTACGCCTGATTTATATCGATAAAACGTTGAAATGGCTGAAAACGTGGGAAAACTGTATGTAGTTGTATATTGAAAGAATATGTACAATGGTCTGTACTCGACTAAACTCCGCTAAATTCAAAAAGAAATGAGGCGCAAGCCATGTTTCCAACTCCGACTAGAAATGCATCCGAAACTAAACCCAACTCCTAACTCGACAATTTCAAAATTAATGGGTCTTCATTGCCATATACAAACTGGCACGACGAGAAATTTCCGGAAGAAAAGAATACCGAAAGTCGATGTTTGTATCGCTCAATCTTTTTCGAGAATGAACCCTGCCGAAAGTCAACAACAACATATTCGTTCACACGAAGCGCATGGTACGGTCCTGAAGGAGAAAATCGATCCATATGGCCGCCAATTTTATCCCCTTTCCTCAAAAGTTCGACTCCCCAGCGCAAGTCCCCATTCAAATAAAAATCGATTGCACCCGCAATTCGCTCACTTGGCTCCTCGCCATGCGCAGGAAATACGGTCGACAACTCGGGACATATCGCGCACGATGGTGGTGTAGATGCGGCAAGGGAGTTCATCAGAAGATGTTGAAACGTGGCTTCCTTTGGGAAGCCCAAGTCATCGCGTGTTGATTGATAGAGCAGCGAACCTGATAAACCGGATATGGCCTTCCTCATCAACTCTTCAAGAGAAGTTGGCATTACATCCGGTGGTCCTCTCTTTGAGAATAGCATCATACTGCAATACCGTTTGGCCAAGGGAGACGAAAAGGCAATTGCAACCACAGTCTCGACACTTGAAGTTTCAGTGTCTATTTCAGTATGAGCCAGCACTCCACATTTGATCAGCAAGTTGACGTAGTCCCGTGCCGCCGCATCAAGGGACTTTGGCTGTAGGCTCGCAGGAAACAACTTTCTAAAAACACCCTCAAGTTACTATCCATCGGAAGCGACCGTTTTTGGCCAAAACACCGTTCCATCTTCGTCACTAGAGTTTCAGAAAAATAGAATTGCAGCAATTGCGATTCCAGCGGCAGGCCTATTTCCTTCGAGTAAACGTTTGATATGGCATTGATCGAAATGCGGAGTGCAGCAATCAACCCGTTACACTCCCGAATAATGATTTCCTCGAGCAAAGCAGATCGTCTATCTTCCGGGATGCCAAAAGAGGCGGGTGCTCTGAGCAACTGAAGCGCCTCGTCGCGCGGAAGTTGTAGGTCTCCCACTGCAACCGCTCAAACGAGCGAAGCGCAGTGGGACTTGGATGCTCACTCTCTAACAGATGAGTTGCGGATATTACAAATTTCGGGCCTGTTTTTCTTGTCATCACGTCCTTGACAAGTTCTGCCCAGGCATCAGGTTTGTGGTATGTTTGTTGGCAGTCATCAAGGAAAAAAATGCACTTGCTGGCAAGGGTTACAGGATCGCCCTTTTTGTCCGTGATCCTTTCAAACTTTAAATCCTCACAAAACTGGGCAAAGTCGGCTTGGAGAAATCCAATGTAAATCCAGTTCCCTCCTTCTCGCGACAGCAAGTCATAAAGTGAAGTTTTACCCGAGCCGGGCGGCGAAGATATGACGATGGTGCGGTATTGCGTGATCAAATTCCGGAGTTTTAAAACCACTTTCGTACGAGGCAGGTGAAAAGCATTCGGATCGATGCCATTGTTGTCATTGTATATCTTAAAATAATCGATTTCAGCATCCGTTGTGACTGATGGGGTTCGTTAGAATGGCTAACGTAATTGCACATTCTGTCGCCCTCCCTTACCACTCGTTGTCGCCTGAACTCGATCCGGCACCACAATCAGCAGCGGGTTCTCATCCGAGTGGTCTTTTGCTTTTTCCAGTACCGATTCCAGCGTTTTCCCCGCTTTCAACCAGTGCTTGGGTTCGGGTTCGTCTTTGTCTTTCTCTAGTGCTTCTGCGCTGGCGTAGACGAGGAGGCGGTTGGGCGGTACTCCTTGAAGAGAGGGTTCGTCTGCCAACTCCTTTTTCACTTGCTTTCGCAGATTGGCCACAGTCGAATTTTGCGCCAGTTCAACAAACTCAACTGTTCCAGGTACTCTCTTGCCGTTGGCAGTAGTTAGTTGAAACCAAATTGTCGCCATGGTTGTTTCCTGAATCATGCTTGCGGTATTTCGCCGTATTTCGGCTACTGGAATGGTCGGTCAGTCAACAACTGCAGGCGCCCCGCAGGTGGCTTATGTCAGTGGCACAGATATCAAAAGTTAGCGCGTGGGCGGCGTGAAAACATCGGTTCTGTACAGAGGGCAGTACTAGAGGCAGCATTAGAACCAGTACAGTGCATTCATATAGATTCTCAAGGAAAACGCCCTCCAGGGACTTTTTCCAGCATACACTTTGCCGGCTTGTCCAACACAAACGACTCCATTACCCGCTCAGCCCGTCAATCCTCCACCAACTCAGGAAGGATATTACGAGGTAGACTACATCATTGACAAGCGAACTCGCATGGTAGATGGAGAGGAAGGGGTCGAATTCCTTGTAAAGTGGGTCGGGTATAACAACCCACAAGACAATTCGTGGGTTCCGCTTGGAGATTTTGGAGACAATAGGGAAGCAATTTACGAGTTTGAACCGAATAAATGATCATTTACATAGGAAAGATCACAATACATTTGATTTATACAATCCACACAACATTCTACATTTCATCCATGTCGCTAAAAGGATATGCTGCTCCACTTAGAGGCGAAAGTGAAGAAGAAGTGACCGAAGCATTATAGAAGTGCCTTGGCAAGGCTCGACGAGAAGGAAGGAAAATCTCAATAATGCAAACGGATCAAGGCGCGCATTTTCAACAAATCTTCAAAAGGGAACTCGGTGATAGTGGAATCAAACATTTTTATTCACAAGTAGCCAGACCGCAAAGTAATGCGTAAGTTGAGAGAAGAGGAGGCGATATTAAACGTCAGTTAGACCAAATCATGGGGTCAAATAATGATAAAAAATGGGTTAATAATCTTCAGACAGTTATTGACAATATCAATTCGGTAAAGTCAACAGCAACAGGGTTTTCTCCAAACGAAATGGAGCGGGGTGATGAAAATATTTCGGCAGAAGCAAAAGCACGATTTATGGGGGATAGGGGGTTATCTCGATAATCCTAATGTTCCTGATAATCCTAGATTATCGAGATTATCAAGATTATCAAGATTATCGATTTGACCCCCCGTTCTCAAGCCTTGAAACTACCTTTCAACATTTTCCCCATTTTGCGCCTTCGCGACAATGCTCATGAAACTTGTCTGGAAAACATGCATTCTTGACAATCCACAGTCGATTTCCACGAGTTGACTTTTTGTACTTATCGCAGCATCCTCTTTTCCAGAAATTGTCACATTCTTTGCAGAAATACTGATGAACTTGTACAAATCCGTCCGTTTCCATCACTGTTTCGTATAGTCTCCAAACCGATTCTTTGGTGATCTTCTTATT
>JAHLKI010000080.1:0-30568 GCA_025602905.1 Phlyctochytrium arcticum
AGGCTTTGCAATGTGATCCGGTTTCCCAACCGTGGCAACATGGAAGGCTGGCAGAAAATCTCCGCTGATTTTGCTCGGCAGAACATCATTGGCATTGGTGGCGCCATTGATGGCACCCATTTCCGGCTGAGAAAGCCAGTGGGCGACGAGATTGACAATGCCTATACCGATCGAGAAGGGCAGCAATCCACCATTTGCCAGGCGGTCTGCGACGCGCAAGGACTTGTTCGCGATGTATGTTGCTTCTTACCAGTGTGCACCTCATCCCGCCCTTATGCATCTTCTCATTGCATAGGTCAACATCGGTTTGGCGGAAAGCGTCCATGACAGCCGTGTTTTTACCAATTCCAAGCTCGGTCAGTCTCTGAGGAGCAGCAACTCTATCCTTCCTCCCAACTACTTGTTGCTAGGGGATTCAGGCTACGGACTAGCATCATATATGATGGTACCATACAGTACAAGGGTCTGGTCAACCCATCCGCCAAGCAGCACAATTTCAATTTCATGCACTCGTCATCCCGCATAAATATTGAGCAGTCCTTTGGCCGTTTGAAGGGCCTGGAGAATACTCAAGGTCGGGCAGCAGGAAGATGCCGGCTTTGTAGTTTGTGTTGCCCACGCGTGCACGATATTGCATAACCTGGCGTCCAACAACGCAGCCAGCACGTATCTGGAAGGGAATGGGACAAGGTGGACATCCGTCCTGCTGCTCGCAACCCCGACAATCTCACTCGCAATGAGATTCCCGCGGCTGCGCTGCGCGACCGCATTGTGAATGAGATCTGGACGGGGAACACCACCTCTGAAATATGTACTGTATGAAAGAAGGCCGTCGTTGAGAGTTTATTTTAGTTTTTTTAGTTTATTGTTGAAGTTAGGTTGTGTAGCGATTTACAATGAATTCTTCCTCCCGGGCACGCCGGGGACTCCTTACATACATCTGTATCTGATCTAGCATAAACACAGTGTGTGACTACAGTGACTACCAAAACTGTCTCAATGTTGCTCTTTTTGACTACAGTGCATGTTTTAGCAAATGTAATTAGGAAGATGATGTTCATGTATAATAACAAAACGACAAGAAATATGTAAAAAACAATTCGTGTTATAATGTCTAACCACTAGAGAATGTCCTGAGCTGAGAATATATTTAGAGTGGTGGGTGTCATTGAGACAATTTTGGAGCCTACCTCGAATTTTGTCAAAATCAGTACTTTGTGTACCCTCCTTTGCTTTGAGAACAGCTTCAACCCTCCTGGGCATGCTTTCAATCAGGTTCCGACAGACTGCAGCGGGTATGGCGTCCCACTTGGTCTGATCCTTCCCAGAGTTCGTGAATAGATGGGTGGGTTGGGGTGTTTTGCCAGTTGTTTTTTCAAGTGGGACCAGAGATGTTTCGATTGGATTGAGGTCAGGGCTTTGGGCTGGCCACCACATGAGTGGAATGTTGTGCCTTTGGAACCACTCCTTGCAAGTCTACTAGTATGTTGGGGTCGTTGTCTTGCTGAAATTCAATGTCCGCAGGAGAAATGTCGTAAAAATCCAGACTAGCCAGCAAATCGTCCTCCAAAATTTCACAGTATAGTTGGGCATCCATCCGTCCATCATCTTTGCGGCGTAGCCGGGCCCATCCCATGTCATACAACCCCAAACCATCACTGAACCACCTCCAAATTCAGTGTTCCTTCGACCGTGCGATCATAAGCCCCTCCCCCTCTTCTTCCACACCCAACTGCGACCATCCGACCCAAGGCGATTGATTTTAGTCTCGTCAGACCAGACAACACGCTTCCAATCATCCACAGTCCAATTTTTGTGTGCAACAGCCCAATCCATCCTTGCCTTCCTGTGACGAGGTAAAAGTCGAGCCTTTTTCTGCTTCACTGCCGCCTTCAAACCGGCCTGCTTCAGCCCCCGACGAACTGTTGAAGGTGAAATAGCCTTGTTGGTAACATCCTGAAGAACTTGAGCAACTTGGGGGCCGTTTCAGCTTCACCAGATGTAATGAGAGAAACAGCTCGAGAAATAGTACGAGGTGTCAAGAGCTTTGGGCGTCCCCCCGACAATGAAGGCAGATCCGGAAGATGTTGTGACTTGACGCGGGACACCGTGGCATGGCCTATCCCCAGGGAAGAGGCAATTTGTCGGGCAGAATGGCCATGGGAAAGCTGAACCAGGATGCTGTTTTGGCGTCTGGAGAAATTGGTCTCATGGTGGTGGAAAAAGATGAAGAGGAGAAAGTGAGGGCAGGCGCGTTTAAATACTCCTGCGGGGCCAAGCCACGTCATGTGATCTCACGTGCATTTGTTTTTGCATGCCAATGGCAAAACGTGCACATCTTGGGCAGGCGCTCCAAAACTGTCTCAATGACCAACCCACCTACACATGCCCCTGCTCCCTGAAATTTGCATATCACAGAAATACTATTGATCAAACATCTTCCTCTGATATTGCACAACACTTTTGGTCTAAGCAAGACCCCAATTTTACAAGGTACTTCTAGAGAAATTCATGCATACTTCAAATTTACAAAACATTGAGACAGTTTTGGTAGTCACTATAGATGCGGAACTATAGAATGAATGAGCCATTGTTTACGTGGCGTAGTAGCGACACATTCTTGGAACATGTTGTTTAGACTTGGATGGGGTGATCTGAGATCGTTCCATAACACTCCCCCTTGTCGCTACTTGCAGTTCGACAGTCAACAAGACTGGAACCGGTGTCGTCGGGTGCCTCGTCAAAACCTTGCCTGTGTAAACCACTTGGGAGAACTGCAGGTCGAAGGACAAAAGAGTACACCAATCACGGACACTCCCCCTGAAGCACGGAAGAAACACTTTGTAGGCCGATACCTCGTGCTAGTCGTTCGTGGGCATATGCTCCTAGGCTCTTGGTAAATAGGTCGGCCAGATTGTGTTCTGTGGCAACTTTCTTGACCTCAATCTCTTTGCCCAGGAGTTCACGGAGGTAGAAGAACTTGGATATGTAATAACGAGCCCTTCCTTTCATGGAGATTTGGGGGGTAGTGGAAGTAAGTTGTGCAATACATGCTGCATTGTTTCGTAGATAACGGTTGGTGCTGATGACGAAGACAGATCTTGCACTCCCGTATTGCTTCTCATGGTTCCTGCCAGAGACCGAATATGTAGACAAGCTTCTGTCGCATCGTATAGTGCCATAACCTCCGAGTAGTTGGTAGATGCGGCAACCGTCGTTTGCTTTGTTGATCTCCAGCTAACTGCTGTTCCGTTTCGTAGGAAGACGTATCCCGTTTGTGACTTGCCAGTATGAGGATCCGACATGAACCCAGCGTCGGCGTATCCGATGATTCCAGCTTCTTTCTGGTCATATACAAAACGATAGAGTAGGCCTGAATCAGTTGTTCCTCTAAGGTATCTCATTACTTGCCTTACACCCGTCCAATGACGTTGAGTAGGTTTCTGCGAATATCGCGCCAATAGGTTGACTGCAAATGCGATATCTGGTCGGGTTGAGTTTGCCAGAAACATAAGTGCCCCGATCGCAGAGAGATACTGGTTGTCAACTGGCAGCAATGTCCTTTTCGTCTTAATTGTCGTATGGGCGGAACGGATCTTGTTCCGGATCAAGGCTTCGAACAACCATCGGAGTTCGTATCGGGTCGGCCTTGTCCATACGATAGTGTGCCAGTAGACGTTGGGTATATGTGGTTTGATGGAGCATAATGCTGCCGTTCTTGAGATATTCAATCTGAATACCTAAGCAATACGTTGCTTGACCGAGATCCTTGGTGTCAAATTTGGCTTGGATAGCTGCTGCTGCTTCGTTCACTGCTTGGTCGGTTCCGACAAAAGTCAAGTCGTCGACGTAGATTGCTATGATGACAAACTGGTTGTCCGCGAGTCGTTTGAAGAATAAACAAGGAAACAACTCGTCTTGAACGAAGCCTTTGGACACTAGGAAATCTCGAAGGTGTTTGAACCACATACTGTAAGCCCTGCTTGCTTCAGCCCGTAAAGCGCCTGGATAAGGCGCATGCAAGAATCGGCTGGTAATGCTCTTCCTTCACCGGTCCATCCCTCTGGTACTCGGATGTAAACTTCTTTGTCGAGTGTGCCGTACAGATATGCCGTTACAATACTGTATCCATAACACGCGTGCGCACCCTGCCACGGTGATCGGCAATGAAGGCCATAAGGAAGCGATAGGACATTCCGTCCAGAACCGGTGAGGTTGTTTCGTCGTAATCAATGCCAGGCCGTTGACTAAACCCTTGCGCAACTAGGCGAGCCTTAAATCTCACTATTTCGCCTTTGCCATTTCTCTTCAAGTCGAATACCCATCTGGCACCAACGCACTTCACACCCAAAGGACGTTGTAGTGGGCCAAATACTTTTCGTTTGCGTAGGGAATCCATTTCAGACTTGATGGCAGCTTGCCATAACGGCCATTCAGCAGATGCTTTGGCTTCTTTGTACGACGCGGGTATTTGTACCTCTTTGTCTCGCACATCCCCAAGTGTAAGCGTGGCCTGTGGCCGTAAGTCTAGCGCGGCCTGCGGCCGTTGTTCTGAGTTCTGGGGATGCGGACCTTTGTTCAGAATTGCCATAGCAGATTGAACAATCGCCTCTTCGGGGAAGCTCTCTTCCTCGCCGTCGAGGTATTCTGGCTCGTCTTCTACTCGCTGCTGGGCTTCGACGCCATCAAGTGGCGTTAACCTACCGGGAGCTACCCGGTTCGGTCCGTTGCTTAATGTTTCGACGGACTGCATATTTGCGCCAGCAGCGGTACTATCATCACTCCCCCTCGAGCCAGATGCCTTGGCCGCAGCCATCTCTGCCTTTGTGCGCCGCTTTCGTGGTTTGTTATCAGTAGTACCGGGAGGGCGTCCCCTCTTACTGTACGTCCCGCAATGGAACCCGGATCTCGTGCTGGAACAGCGTTTGTCAAAGGTAAGACTTCAGGCTTGTTGAGTACTTGGGGAAGGACTAACGGAGCTTTTGTGACGCAATCAGTAGCGACAAAAGCATCAGGCGTTTGCCTCGCGATCTGTTGAAAATCCAGGATTTTCTGAACGGCATCATCTCTTTCTTTCGTGGGTGGATCATGATGGATGAACGTTGGCGTAGGTGATTCCATTGTAGTGAACAGACGACCAATGTCTGTACTGAGTTCCTTTTTAGGTGCAGTCGCGCCAAGGTGTGGGAAATGTTCATCATCGAAAATGCAATCGGCAAAGCGTGCTGTGAGCTGTGTGCCGGTTTGCGGATCCAAATACCGCACGATTGCCGGGGAATCAAATCCCAGGTAAATGCCCAAACGTCGCTGAGGACCCATCTTGGACCGTTTGGGCTTTTCAACAGGAACGTACACGGCACAGCCGAACGTTCGCAAATGAGCAATGGTTGGGGGTCGTCCATCCTGGAGCTGTCGAGATGACATATGGGGTATGGCTTGATGGACAATAGCGCAATAAATTCGCAGCGTGTAGTACAGCGTGGTCCCCAGGCGCTGGCGGGTAAGTTCGATTGTAGAAGCATAGGACGTGCTACCCATTGAACCCACTTGACTAGATTTTCTGCCGCGCCATTTTGCTCGTGCTCATATGGAGAAGAATACGTGACGGTGATGCCGGTCGCAGTGCAGTATGAAAGGAAACCCGGACTGACGAATTCACCGGCATTGTCAAGGCGCGGAGTGCGAATGGGATGCTCCGGATGTTGAGCGCGCAGTTTGGATATAACGGTCAATAGGCGAGCGCAGGCGAGGTTCCTGGTGGTTAATGGAAAAACCTCGATGTATTGTCCGGTTGCATCGCCAATTACAAGGTAGTAACGGAAACTGCCGCTTGGTGGACTGATGGGACCGCAGATATCACTGTACAACCGAGACAGGAATGTAAGCAGTGCATAACGCGTCTTCTCAGTAAATGGTTTCCGGAATAAGTTTCCCTTGAGCACATGCTTGCGCACACGCAGCGTTGGGCAGCTGCTTTGGTGATGCTATGGACAGATAGTGGACAATCGCAAACAGAGCTGATCACTTTTCGCATCATTCCTAGGCCATGATGACCTAGACGGGTATGCCATAGTGGTACTGGTTCAAGATGGTTGTATTGGCAATAACGGCGTTAAGTACATGGTTTTGTGCTTCTACCACTAGGGGTCTATTCTGGGTGATGTACAGATAGTTGCCGTTATTGATGAACTGCTCTAGGCGTTCAACCTTGCCACTGGGTTAAGGTTCGCGTGACCCAAAACGAATCATTCTGCTCTTCGGCGGCCTTGTGGTCCTTGTAACCGCTGGCGATAATGGAGCGACAGAAATGAGATTGCGTTTGAGAGTCGGGACAGTATAGAGCATTCGGGTCAGAGAAGACAGTCCCGTTAGGAAGCTTGAAGATGGCGTGTCCCCGGTAACCTTTGCCTACCCCAGCAATGGTGCTCAGATTAAAAGTGTCATTGGGGTGCAAAGTCTGGAACATCGCTCGGTCGCGGAGGACAGTATGGGTACTGCCTGGGTCATAGTACGCGACGTACTGCTCCTTGGCGGTAGAACCGGTGGTGGATGCAGTAGCGATGGCATCAACAGCGTTTGATACTGGCTTCAAAGTCAAACGGGGGCAATAGTGGGCGCAGCATCCATGAAATTAACGGGGTATTGCCGTTATCTTTGCTGTTGTTGTCGCGGTTGCTGTTGTTGTTTCGGTTGCCGTTGCCGTTGCCTTTCGCCTCTTGGAGCTCACGCTAAGGTCTTCTTCATATGGTACGGCGCACCGCATTCCTTGGCGCGGTGCCCAGATCGACCGCAGGCAAAACATTCACTGCCGGTCTTGTTCTGGTGGCCGTTGTTGTGGTGATTACTATGATGGCCGTGATGATGAGGTTGTTTGTGATGTTTTTGAACTTTCCTTTGCCGTACTTCTTATTTGGTTTTCGGCCATTGACAGAATTAACTTGGACGTTGGTTGGAGGCGCAGCTACTGGATTGATACCGCGCGTCTCCTCAGCCTTGAGACGGTCTGCGTCAAGTTTCATATCTTTGCGGATGGCGTCCATTAACTTGTCGAAACTGGTGATAGTACGGTACACGTTTGATGCCATGTTGGTGGGTAAGCCCGTGAGCGTCTTGGAGATCATTGTCTGGTCGTCACAAGGTACTGTATGTTGCACGATTGCATGCGTCGTTTCAGATTGAATATCGCTTCGGCCCAGGAGTCAATTGTTTTGTAGTTGCCAAAATGCAACTTCACCCATGCTTGCTCGACATCCTGGCGAAGTTCTTGGGCGATCTCTTCGTAACGCGTGGTCAAGGCCGTCCACAACGACTTGGAAGTAGTTTCAAACTGGAAACGTGCTTGGACTGGTTTGGCAAAGTGCAGTTGCAGGAAGAGAAGGATTTCCTGGTCAAGGGTGACGTTGTTGGGATCATTGAGGTTGAAATTCGTTTGCAATACTCGCGTTAGGCCACGAGTTCTCAGGACGCGTTCCGTGCTCTCTTTCCACTGAGTATAGTTGTGGCCATCATACTCGAGAAGCTCGTACATTGGCTTCGGAAGGCGGAAGATGTCGAACGCAGGCTTGGACAGTGCCATAGCGGGACTTGCGGAGACATTAGCCATTGCTACGTTTGTTGGTGGGGTTGGGACTGCTGGTTGCGCGCCTTCACTGGACATGGACTTTTGCTCCGGTTGGATTGCTCAACGGAGAAAACTGAGGCTACTTAACCTGTAGCAATTTACAAATGAATTCTTCCTCCCGGGCACGCCGGGGGACTCCTTATATACATCTGTATCTGATCTATGCATAAACACAGTGTGTGACTATCTATAGATGCGGAACTATAGAATGAATGAGCCATTGTTTACGTGGCGTAGTAGCGACACATTCTTGGAACATGTCATTTAGACTTTCGATGGGGTGATCTGAGATCGTTCCATAACAGGTTGAGCATAATATAATTTCTATAAATATATATGGGTAAGTCTAGTCAATTCTGATACTAATTTGGTGGAGGGGGGAGTCTATGTGCGAAGCTCGCCATGAGGGCCAGGAATCTGTCCTCTCTTGCGCCTTCCTCTCGGCGTCTGGTGTCATCTCTGGCTGCCTCCTCTTGGCGTAGGACGTCATCCCTTTCCTCGTGTCTCTGTACAGTAAGTGTGAGAATTGCCATTTGGCTTTTCTCACGTCTGTGAAAAAGAACTTGAATGACGAAATGGAGAAGCTAAACAAAAACGGAGGATCCTATCCTAACTTCATCACGCAGAGCGATTGTTGGATCCGCCATCCAGCAGTTCAAAACATCTTCCGGGGCCAGCATCATTTGGACCCTATGGAGCTGGCTTAACCAGATGTCTACATACATGTGCCGCACTTGTACGCCAACATAAGATGTCATTGCGGCCACGACCTGACTACGAAGGGATGGAATGACGACTTTCGGAGAGTAGTGGATCTAGATCGAACATGGTACCTGCTTTCGCGACGCTACCGCTGCGACAAGCGCGGGAAAAAGTCTGGATGTGGGAAAAGTTTCGTTGGGCATGGTCCATTCATTCTTGACCAATTGCCCGAAAGCTCGCACATGTCCTTTCCAGCCGTCCTCACCTAACGAATGGGTATCTCGTCGCTGTTGATGAATCAGATGCGGCCCCTTTTCCACCACAGAACAGGGCCGTCGCCTACAGCCAACCTCCTCCGAGAACTCCATACTAAGCAGTACGATATTTGACGGTTTGCCTATTTGGAAGAAGTTCGTCATCGAGTTACCTACCCGCCGCCCTTTGACGCTCAGACAATCTTCCCCCCTTTCCCGGAGTTTGTTAAAGAGTATGAAGAGAAGCTTCCTCTTTCGAACTACCTGTTAGCTGTCTACAATACGGCGCAAAGGCGGTTCCAGAAACCACGTGATCAACAGATTGCTATGCTCCCAGCGGACGTTCTTTCCAGCGATTTCAGTCACAAACTTCCGAAACGTGTTGCACGCATTGACGGGTGCCCTGTGTATACGGCCGTCCACTCTTTTGGTAATCAATTTGGAGAGATCCGCGGGCACACGCTCACATTCACGAAAAGACTGAGGGAAATACAGTAGATCAGCCGATCAAAGGGATGTTGAATTCGTTGAAGCAGTTTGGTCATAAGCAACCACAACTCTTGTTAGTTGACGACGTGCCGGGTAAAGTTTTTTGTGCTTCTCTTTCTGCCCATCATGCATTTTCTAATCGCTGGATTGATCAATAGGAGAACGAGGGTATTTCGAGAAGGCCATTCCATCCTTAACTCAAGATGTCAGGGCGACTATTATCGATGAATTTGCCAATCTTCCTGAGTTTTCACGTCCTCCAAACGTGGAGCAATTTCTGATCACTACCTCGACTGCCTGCGATTTTATGCTCAATGTATGGGTCTTGCGAAACCTGAACGCCGGGGGTGAAGAGACAGGTGAAGAGACAGGTGAAGAGACAGGTGAAGAGACAGGTGAAGAGACAGGTGAAGAGACAGGTGAAGAGACAGGGGACGAGACAGGTGCAGAAATAGGTGCAGAGACGATTGCAGTTGGATTTGACTGCGAGTGGTCATATGATCCCCGTACAGGTGTACAGGGTAAAGTCGCCACCATACAAATTGCGACCAGTGAAGTTGTCTTGATTGTTCACCTCTCTCGTATCGGAACGATCCCCTCAAGCATGAAGCGATTGATTGCGGAAGCGCGTGTCATCAAAGTAGGCAAAAATCTCGGTACTGACTTGGCAAAACTGGAAAGGGACTATGGCTTGCCTGTAAACCGTGGAACGTTGGAACTTGGTGCCTTTTGTGAACGTTTGAATGTAGTTTCGGATGGAAGGGTCGGCCTAGACATACTTTGCGCAACGGCTCTGCATCAAAGACTCCGCAAGCCAGATCCATTCGAATAAGTGAGGATTGGGACAATGAGAAACTGTCCGAACAGCAACTAACGTACGCCGCGAACGACGCGTATGCCAGTCTAATGATCTATACCAACGTGGTGAATTTGCCCAACATAAATGCGCAGCAGCTTCGTCCGGGCCTAGCTGTTGATATTGTGGCCAAGTACAACAAGAAGATGGTCTTCGCAACTGGAATCGTGGGACCTGCCGATGTCACAAGATTACATGGAGTAAACTTAACCAAGACCCGCCAGGCTGTCAAGATCCATCAAATTTTTGTTCCAGCTGCCTTCATACCCCAATGTAAAGGTAAGCATGAGCCGTCTGCAATTAATGTTAGCGCGCGACATTGAAGTACGTTTCGTCCATTTAGAAATTGCCTATGGTGAGCTTGACCTGCCATCACGTACTGTCGTACCGACTACACAACTACGAGTCGCTGCGTCCCGCCCCATTGAGATCGTCCCTCCAACAAACATACGGGACCCGAGCGCTACCATAACCGTGAATGCCGACAGCCAGCCGTCTTCTTTCGTTGAAGATAGCCTTGAAGATGCGTCAGCGGAAAATGTTTCGGGGATGACGAACTTGTCCGACCTACTTATGGGGGACGAGCAGTCGGAAACAGTTGAGCACCACGATGAAGGCAATCCGTTGGAAGACGTTGTTCTTGACGCAACTATTCTAGAAGCTGCCACCCAGATGCTGAGCGGGATGGAGACTGCTTCTGAACAATCGACACTCCCAACAAGAGTGCTCATGGATCCCTTCCATTTGATGAAAAGGATAGTCATTCCCGGACGGCACGGAATTTTAACGAGATTCATTCGAGCTTTGAGGGATGCAATGTTTGTGGTTGACGAAGATGACAAGCGTCATATGATAAGAGTTTATCTCGAACCACGGAATCAAACGTGGGAACAGGTTCTGATCCAAAAACCTGCCTGGGTCAGGAAACGCGTCCGGCGGTACATTCCAAAGCCGGAAGTACTACTCCCACTAGTTAGGAAAGTGTTCTTGGCCTACGGTCTCATTCTCTGCAAAAAGCTGAAAAAGCCATTGTTCAACATGGAGGCATGGAAGAAGGCGAAGCTTGTCATCCGTGAAATCTTCCTTGGTCATGTCTCCGACCCCGTTAACGTACCACTTTATTACAAAATGAAAATTGACAAGTTTTTTCTGACAAAGTATAGATGCATCCAAGGGACAAACCTTTTGTAGGGCGGGGTTCATCAGTAAATAATTGCACGGTTCTCCGCATATCGGCCAAGTGTGCCATTTACGCATAGCCTATTGGCAGAATACGTTTGTAGACCCGATCAGAATGGAAGTCTCTCATTGGGGGTCCACCTCTACCAATCTCTTTACCACACTAAACGCGACGCTTTCAGGTGGGAACTTTGAACAGATCGGGCAAGCCATGGAAGTGGCACTACAACCTGTGGCTGATTGATTCGATACATTCCCTTTACCTGGAGTTGGAACATGTTCTGAAATTGCCCTGGCCACCACTTCTTGAGAATTGGTGTAATCCAAACTACTACAAGCAAAGTCAAGAAACCTTCCTCATTTGTCCGCTAGGAACAAAGATGGCTGAAGTTCACCAGATAGAACGTTTCCGTGAGCCAGAGTCAAACTTTTTCCGTCGATCTGAAGTGGCCCACCGGCAAAACTCTTGTTTTGCAATTTTTCCCTTTAGCACTAGAGAGGAAAAGAGGCGGTTCCTTGAATTCCTCAAGGAACGGCGCTTACCATGCTGATGACCTTGCCACCAACGGTAAACCCTGGACCAGAAATATCAAAAAGTCATGGATTCAGTATTTCATGACCATAAATGACTCTGTTGTTCGTGCTCAAACCGGCAAATTCATGTGCAGCCTGGAGAAGGAGCTCTTGATTGAAAAAACAATCGCCTTTCATCTGAGAGAACTTAAGCGTGGGTTCGAGTTGGGAGAGCGGGACAACAACCTGATCGAGAATGTTGATGAGACCCGTTTTGTTATTAATCTCGATAACAAGCGAACACTGAGCAAACGTGGAGATCAAGAAGTCAAGTATGCCGATGTTGTAGAATCCGAGTCGATGACGATGATTGTTCGTGTGGTTGGCGGCCGTTACGCCCGTATTGAAACACCTATGAAAGTGTTTCAGAATGCAGCTTCAAGACATCCAACCACTGGCGTACCTGATAATGTCATTGGCGCTTGCTAAAGGAGTGAGCCCAACGGCTGGTGCAACCAAAGAGTGTTTGAGCAATGGTTTTGGAAGCCAAGAGCATACCAGCCAGATCGCCATGACCGCCAAAGGGTCGTGTATGTTGACAACTGCAGTGGCCATAACATCACCGAAACTCTGATAACAACCCTGGCCAACCACAAGACCCTCCTGAAGTACCTTCCCTCTTGCGCGACTGACAAATGCCAACCGGCCAATTTGTTCATCATATCCAAGCTCAAGGATGCTTGGACCGACCGCTGGGAGACCAAGAGAATGCAGATGACCAGAGGCAACAAATGGAGCAACGGACCTCCAGGTCAGGGGATGGGTTCAGGAAAACTCAACAATCCTGGCAAATCGTACTTCTTGCAGTTGGCTGCCGATGTCGTGCGCGACGTCAATGCCCAACGGGACAGAAATGGCCTACCGAATGCCCGCAAGGTGATGATCACCTGCGGTATGGGCTTGAGTCTTGACAGAAGGTGGAAAGTGTCACAGCTCACTGCCAAACTTCAAGAGATTGTTTGCAAACACCCAGGGCACTTCGCTGGAGAGCCTTTTGACTAGGTGTAACCCCCTTATCCCCTTTGCTTATGTCATATTGAAAAAACAAATGTGTTCAAACCAGAAAATAATGCATTGGGAAAATACTTTCAAGTAGTCTGAAGTGGATCCAGGGGTGGTTAGGTGAGACTAATTCTTTGGAAGCAAGTTCAAGACTTATTACAGAAGGAATATACTGTATCCGCCATTCGAAAAGCCCATGGAGTGCCACGGTGGTTTTTGCGCCTAAGAAAGATGGGGGAATTCGAGTGTGTATGGATTACAGAGGTTTGAATCCGTTACCAAGCAAGATTGTACTCCTCTGCCCAACATTGCAGAGGTGCGGGATCGTGTATAGAATGAAGTATTTTAGTTTGGTGGATGTTCGAGATGCGTACCACCAGTTATGGATTTGTTCAAGGGACATTGAAAAGACCGCCCTTCGTACATGCTTTGGTCATTTCGAATACATCGTTGTTCTTTTTGGTTCGACAAACACACCAGCCGCCTTTCAACATTTGATGAACAAAATTCTTGGGGACTTGTTTGACCAAGGAGTCATTTTGTACCTGGATGACATCTTGACTTCCTCAAAAACAAAGGCCAAACATACGCGCCTGGTGGATGAAGTACTTCAACAGCTACATTTGAATAGTCTGTTTGTCAAGGAGGCGAAGTGCCAGTGGGCCAGGAATGAAGTGGGATTTTGTGGCTACATTCTGAGCAACAAGGGCCTGAAATGTTCCTCATGCAAACTTGAAGCTGTGAAACATTAACCACGTCCCTCCAATCACCGCAATTTTCAATCTTTCTTGGGACTCACAAACTACTTGATTGATTTTGTCAATCAATATGCCACAATTGTATTACCTCTGTCAAACCTTCAGTCAGTTAAAACCCCATGGCGATGGCACACAGAAGAAGAGGCGGCGTTTCAAGCAATCAAGACGGCCAACAAAAATGCCCCAATCCTGGCCACGTTTGACCCCAACAAAGAAACATATCTCTACACTGATGTATCCATTTTTGGTTACATTATCTTGCACAGCCTTCCGCCTTTCTCCAAAACCTGGTTGACCAGACCAGAGGGCATCCTCATCCCTCTGAATCAGGGTCCTCACAACCACTAATTGGCGGCTCGGAAATGTGGCATGTGGCACAGCCATCACAATTTTACCAATTTTATGACAAGAAGGAAGTTGAATTTCTCAACAATACGTATGAGGCTGGCATAAGGAAAAAGGTTGGGGCAATGGAGTTGATGATTGAGAACTGGAATTGTGGGATTGCACTCGAAAAGCATTGAGATCTAGTGCTCTACACAACTAAGCAATGAGTCATACCACTGCCCAAAGGAGCTTGATACCGCACATGCCATTTTTGATATGCACAGCGCGGAACTGCCAGTCTAGCCTAAATGCCGCTTAGCATTTCCATAGTCTTTTCCCTCATTCTTTTCTTTCGAGACAATGATAGTGTATACAATGTCAGATTTAGCTCATGGCACTTCTCAGGGGTTCAGGGAGGAGTATGGGCTATCTCTCTTATTAATTGTTTGCCTTGATTCAACTTCAAAAAAATGGACCGTCTCAACAAGGACGCAACTCCGGCGCATTAGCCAAAAAAACGTATTGTCAAATTCCGGATGCAATAAAAGGTAGAAAAGCCGGATACGCATATCAGCTATAATAAAATACTAATAGATGAAGCGGGTGTGGGTGCAAGGACCGAGAAAAACATCTGACGCCTTGTGTTTGCCATATTTCAACCGTCAAAAATTACTGAAAGCGCGAGACGCATTACGCGTCAAAGATTCAATTCAAGACAACAAACATAAACTACATAAAGACTAATCCTAACTACGACTAAAAACCCAGTGTTGAAGAGATATCCGCGTGCAAAGAGGGCGACATCTATAAGATTCCGTTAGTTCAGCAAATCTGTCAAAGTTTGCTGCAAAGATCTCACATACCTTAAAAATCTTCCATAAAATCAGCGGTAGTAACGTTTTCGTCATCGTCTCTCATCGCCAGGTCTGCATCCTCCGCTGGCATCGTGAGACTTGAAATCCACCAGACCATGGTCTCTTCACAGACCTTTGTTGTACGAGCGCGGCGCACTTGCAGGTTAAATGTTTTTGAAGCAGGGTGTTTAGCGAGAGAAAGTATTCTTGTTTGGGGGCGGCAGGCTTTTTGGCAGAGGTTTTATGGGTGGTGGTGTTGGTGACATTGGTGAGTGGCTTCTTTGCAGGCGGCTCGCGTCCTGAGGGGATTGAATGCGCTTTGTAATCTGTGATGGCAATGTGGGTGTTGAGTTTGAGTACCGGCACTTTCCACAAGCTGAATGGCAATAGTTTCTCAGAGAAAAAGCATACATGATCGACAGGTTGTTTCGCAAACGCTGCCTTTTGGCTGACCTTTTTTGACTTCTTGGCAGTACTGGAACCCTCTGCAACAAGAATGGGAGGAGGAGACTTGAGGAAGACCTTGTACACGGGAGCTGTTTCATCGAATGCCGCTTGCACACTCACCCGAGATGTGGGACCCATGAGCCTTTCAAACATGGTGATGATGGCCGCCCCAACTTCAGCATTCCGTTGAGGTTGGTTGTCCTTGAGTTGAAGTGGGCTTGCTTCATTAAGGTTAAATGAATGTGTGTACTGGGCCGTTGGGTCTTGCTCTTTCTCCTTCTTCTTCAGACAGGCCACCTCGGCCAAGAATGCTCTAGCAGACCGCTCCTGGGTGACGGATACATACAAAGTCTTGATCACCGCTGCGTTTTCACTGCCATATGGTCGAATGGCGTCCCGAAGAAGAGAATTGAAGACTTCCAAGTCTTCGGAGCTGGCGACGGCAAGAAATGACTTCATTGCAGCTTTGGCATCAGCGGGACTTTTCTCAAATTGGTCCATCGTGGTCAGGATGAACAGGATGATGATAACGTAGTTCTTCTTGTTTAAACGGATGAACATTGGTAGCAAGCAGATAAGGACCTCTTTGTAAAGTTTGACATTGCCCGTGGCCAATGCAGCTGAAGCATCCAGTACCAGAGGCATGTCTTCATCAAAAAGGCGGATGAGGGATTCGATAAATACACGTTGGACATCGGTCCACTTGTCCTTCAGCGCCGCATGCATTTTGAACACCAGCTCCCTGGCCCCTTTCCAAGCTAGCAGCATGAGTGTGAGAATCATCACCCGTCTGATTGAATGAATCTTGACCGGGTCAATGACTGCATTTGGGAAGGCTGCGTGCCATAGGGGCATGATGACAGTGAACGCCCAACGCAGTAACGCTATTCTTTTGTAGTGAGTATGTAAACCTTAATCGCATTCCGACAAACATTGAACTTACCAAGTTGTGCGTTTAAGGCTATGTGCATCATGTCCGGCCAAGGAAACACTCTTAGGCGCCATAATGTGGGGACTTTGGTAGAGAGCTTGCGTCCCAATGAAGCCAGCAATTGTTCTTTTGTGGGGTTCTCGGGACGTACTGGTGGTGGGTCTACCACATCGAGAGCCCAGATAACTTTAATATTGTTCCTCCGGACATAGAAGTCTCCCACGAGCCACATGGCCTCGCTGTATCCTGCGGTGAAAGTCATAATGTCTTTGAAAAGTTTGGTGATGTCGGAGTTGCTGTTCATTGGATAGTTCACCGCTTTGAAGACGTGGAATCCCTTGAGGGCCCTCGCATGGGTTGACATGCTGTAACTGTACAGCTTGCTGGAGTAGGCATCGTTCTTTTCGGCGCGCTCGATCCAGGTGTCATAGTAGGCTTCAGATGGGATGAAAATGGTATCGCCTTTGTAGGCATCAGCGTTGTTGAAAGGTACTACGGACACGACCTTGCTTGACCGCAACGTTCGTCCACGCACCGCATCCGACACTGATGACAGTGTTTTTGGGAGATGTTCCTGAAAGCCCTTAAGGTTGGCGTATTTTTCATGAAAGTTGATGCAGGGTTTTCCTTCCAACAGCGGCAACGGGGAGAGCGAATGTCTGCCTTTGACCTTGATGGGAACGCCTGGATGAAGCTGTGGACCCAGGTTAGCCTGAGTTTGAGACTTGGAGAATTTGCCTGCGTTTGCCGACCCGGGTGTTCCTTGAACATGAACGCGGTTGAAATTGTCAAACTTCAAGACTGAGATTTCTCCTTTGGGTTTTGCTAGTTCTTCTTTGATGGCGGCAAGCTTCTCCAGAATTTGCTCGTTCATCTTTCGGTTGAATGTGCTTGGGGAATAGCAGAGGTTAAGTGATGAAAAGAACTCCTTGACCGAGTTGGAAGTCCCCATCAAGGGAGCCATCAACGCATCCTTGATGTAGTTGATTTTGCCAGACTTGTCTTGCAGGGCAGCATCCGTTAGTGTGGAGAATAGTACCATCCTTTTCTGCTTGGCTGATAACCTGGTTCGCCATTCCAAGTTATATCCCACAAAGAGAGCTTTCTTGGAAACCATCTTGTTGCACTTGTCTTCCAGGAGGTCCAAGAATTCTTCTATGTTGGTGGTGAAAGGGGCAGGCTTGTCAAAGACTTGTGCTCGGAGGAGGACAACACTGCCATGGAAACTACCAAGACTCCGTGTTGCAATGCCCGGTGCCGTAGCAGGAGTATGCAAATGGTTTGCGTAAGCTGTTCCGTGTCTTGATTGTCCTGGGTGAGATCCACAAAGCCGAGGGAGAAGGGCTCTCCATCTGCTGCATTCGAGGGTGGGTTGTAGTCAGCCTTGAATACATTTGCATCACTGAAGGCTTTTTGAAGGCGTTGGAGACAAGCGTTGCAGTAGACCGCGGCAAAAGGGAGTTTAGAGGCAGCATCAAATTCGATATGTATGCCAGGATTGAGGAGGTGTAGGACCGTCTGACAACGTCTAGTATGGAAATATGGGCTTTCGTTGCAGCTACAAACGTCACATCCAGCGGCGTAACGCTTCTTGCCATTGGCAATCCTCTTGATTGCTGTTGAAGTTGTGGCAAAGCGACCACTTTTCCGCTTGCAGTTGGCCATTACTATAGTGAAGATTGTGAGCCAAATAAAAAGCAGAATGGCCTGAAAATGCAGGAGGCGACAGTACCTGATGTCGTGAAACCGAGAATCAAGCGCATCGGACCAACAAATGCCTACAAGATGGGGTGTATATAGGAGAAAAAACCGATGCCAAAATCACCTGATGCATTCAAAAAAATGGGTGCAACGGTCATTTGGGTGACTTGATGGCAATGAACACCTGGTAGGTCTTGTTCCAATACATCCTGCCCGCGAATCTCCGCTGCTGGTTGGGTTCGGACAGTTCAAATTTTTGGTGCGGCCATAGAAGCGGAGTTGGATGCGTAAGTTTCTGGACGCGCTCCCAAAACTCCGACCAGCACAGACCAACTGCGCAGTGTTTCCTTTTGGGCGAATCTGATTTAACCATAAAGGGCAGTTCCGCGCTGTGTTGATATGGGGCACGTACGTTAACCCTGTAGGACAAATTGTGCACAGCCACAGTTCTAGACGGAGTTGCAGAGTTGATTCCGGTTGCTGGTTGCCTTCCGTTGTCCCTGACAATCTTGACAACTTCAGCAGCGCAGATCACGCCCACACCTGAACGATGCTCAATAGAAACGATCTGGTATGGTTACGAGGTTTGCCAGCTCTATCCTTTGACCATGTTGTTTTCCTGTGCTCTAAAACTGTGCTCAATGCACGTAGATACTTCTGGACCAGCGTTTGGAGCATGAGTACCCCAGGGAAGTAGCTACCAACGACCCTGAGATGGAAGGTAGAAAACAGCATAGACAATGCTATACATCCAAGTGAACTTGAACCCTCAATGATAGATTTTCGGCCCGGTTTTGATGGGGAAGCCGCCGTCGCAACAGAAAGAACTCAGGAGCCAGGTTAGTATTGCCGATGTTGCTTTCAGTGACCGCATACAGCCACGCTTGCGCAGATGGTCAGAACCTATCATTTTTGCGACAACTACTGCTTGACCAATGACTACTTTGAAGCGCAATGCTTTCCAACCCAAGTAGCCGCTTTTGACCACTTAAGCAAAGTTGGTAATGAAGTCTTCTTCTTTGCCAACGCTAAACCAAGGGACAATAAGTCAAAAACTGCAAACAATATTGCAACTATTTACGTTTAAATCTGCTGTCAAGGCCGTTATAAACCATTCAAATTGGATGAACAGTCAAGAATCCGAGAGAAGAGAAGCTTCCGCAAAAATTGTACTTTCAAGTGCAGCATGCATTAAACATGATGATGAGGATGATTTCTGGTTCATTCAGACAAGCTGTCTCAATCATAATCATCTCCCGGAAGACGATATTTGAATTATTGGCTCTGTCCATGAATACATGCTAGCAGTTTGTATCATGTCCAAGGAATCCACCATCGACTACAAGTGGGTTATTGAGCAATTCAAGTCAACCCTTGGATCGCACGTCCCGCGAGTTTTTCTGACTGATGCTGACCAAGCGCTCATGTTGGCTGTAGACGAACTATTTCCGAATACTAAACATATTCTGTGCACTTGGTACATAGAGCAAAAGTTGCAAGAACGAAAAATCTTCATTCAAGTCAAGGCACTGAGTGGCAAAGCGCATCCCGCGTTGCCGGGACTAGTAAAGGGCTTGAATGAGCCGCTTGAATGAAAACGATTATGTAGCATAACGTGAAATCCAGTCTTGTGCGCGCCATAATTCAAAGCATAATCGAATCTCAGTCAAGCATAGTTGTTTGGCCATAGTAAAATCAATTAAGAACCGCGCGTTCGGGCCTCAGGCCAATGCCCAAATGAACAAGACTGCCCAAATGAACGCCTCAAATGAAAACAAAAGCTCTGAGATGATGAGATCTCAACGCACCCAAATTTTCAAAGTCCGACTGATCGCTGAAAATCTTTGAGTGCTGCATCTTTCCTGCAAACGCACATGGCCGCGATCATAAAGAAAACTACTGAGGCCGCCTTCGGCGGCCTCTCTGATGAAGAAATTGTAGGCGCTCGTTGTTGCATCCGTTGCTTGTTGGGAAGTTGAAGTTGTTGCCCACCTGCTGCAGACAAAATGTTACTGCTTCCTTCCTTCCCTGATGGAACTTGAACATAAACAAAGATGCAATGCCTGATCATGAAACTGAGACCACCACTAGAGTAGATCTGGGCGTCATTTCGCCGCCTCCACAGCACCCGCTGCGTGCAAATGCAACGGTCACTGCGCTTTCTGATGGACGGGAAGTTGGCACTAACTCGTGTCCGCAATCGTACCCTTTGCTGGACAGATCTCAAAGTATGATTGCTGCTGCATGCAAAGTTTCATGAATCAATGTACAATTGAAGATAGTTCATTACGGGATGTTGGCTCCCAGCAAGAGACGACGTGGTAAATTCTTGCGAAAGCTCTAAAAAGCAGGAGACAATTGCCCCCCCCCCTACTCGCCCTTTCCATCTCTTCAGCATATTGCCCTTCACAACTCTCATCATGCCTCGCGGTACCAACAACACCCCCGCCACCGCTACTAATGTCTCTACTACCATCATCGGTGTTACTGTAACTGCTACCACCATTGATGTCGATGCCACCACAAATGCACCTAACAATGCTGCCTCCACTGCATTTACTCTCGCACCCCCAGTTACCCCAGCTACCGCCAAGAAAGCCAGAGGGACGCAAAGGCAAAAAGGGCCCGGCAACTGACATGACCCCACAACAAGTTGACGAGGCCGCTGCGGAAACCATTGGCACCCACTACCATTACCAACTATGAAGGACGCATCAAAACTTCAAACAATTACATCGCAATACACGTCCCGAACTCGTATCGTGCTTTGGAGAAGGGAGGCCTCAGTGAAACAACTCCCTTATCCTGTAAGCACTACTGGCCAATGAGATGGATAAAAGCAACTGTCATTCTCTACCGCGGACGGTGTGCGATCAGCCATCAAAGGATGGTTTTAGTAAGTTGCATGTCATTCTGTCATACAGTATACTGTATATACGACAAAGGTAATAAACCATCCATTTTCCTTGTCAACAGTCATGCCCACGACTGCTACAATGGCGAGTACCACCTCGTTGCAGATCAATGGCGAGGAGATCCCCTCAACTCCAAGGTCTTCCATGTGCATTTCGAATCGGTCAAGCGGAAACCAGGCAGAAATGGTAAGTTATTCAGACCCTTCGTTTACTATTCGTTTCGGACCATGGACTTACCACTTCCCATTCCCTTGAGCCGAACCGGACCGAAGTGCGCCCATGCTACAAGAGCAGATGGAGGTCCTGGTTAGATGGCTGAAATCGGAGGACTGTAGCCTCAAAGGGTGGGAGGCGAAGATGTGCCTGGCGTACTTCACGTCGGCATGGTATTTGTGGATGCATTCGGAGGAACTTTGCTACCTTCAGGTGAAGTATAATATACTGAACCAGGAGGGTGCGAGGGCAGGCAGCGA
The DNA here is from genome assembly GCA_025602905.1 of Phlyctochytrium arcticum. Taxonomy (NCBI): domain Eukaryota; kingdom Fungi; phylum Chytridiomycota; class Chytridiomycetes; order Chytridiales; family Chytridiaceae; genus Phlyctochytrium; species Phlyctochytrium arcticum. Next base: position 21,083 of record JAHLKI010000080.1, read on the forward strand.
CTATCACAGTATCGAGCTGATTTGGCGGAGGACAAATCAGAACGACCCCCTAAAAGGTACGAATGATATGGATATGAAGAGGTCAAGAACTTGTATTCACGTGTCCACAGGCTCCATAGGCAGGACATCCCGGATGTATCCCGCCACCAAAGAAGAAATCCACTTGGACGCCTTCTACTACCTCAAAGACTGGGTCGAGTATCTCAACAACAATATTGCAAACGCCTTGCAACCGGATGACTACCTCCTCCCCCAAATCACCCAAAATTCGAAAACAGGGGTGAGCCCTTTCAGGCGGGAGTTGCCCCTTACAACCAAGATGATCGGCAATTATTTACAAAAGTGCATTACCGGTAGCAACCTTCTCAAAACCGTTGGAGCGGGTTACAAGTTCACCACGCACTGCTTTTGAAGGGGTGGGGCCCAGCACAGGTAACTATCATTTGGACCAGTTCTTTCTTATATTTGTCACGTTCTGACGCGTCTGCCTTGCAGGTTCATGTACGCCAAGATGCGCTGGTCACTCAAAGCGGTACGGTGGTGGGGTGGTTGGGCAAAGGGCGAGAGCAAGGATGTCATTATCAAGTACTTGTTGGAGGAACTTGGGAAGAATGAAGATGACTACGGTGATATGATGAGGCCAGGACGGGCTCAGGAAAGTTCCCGACTTGAGTACTTCAGCCCAGAGGATGCGGAGGGTGAAAAGGCAGTGACCAAAGAGCTTCAAAATATCCGCACGGAGCTGGCGCAGACTCGAAGGGACTTGGCAGTCATGGACTGTAGGATACTGAATGCGAGGGATCATCAAGATAGATTCGTATAGTTGTCCAGCCTGAGTTTTTTGGCGGGATCAGTTAAAGCCTGTCGGAGATTCATAGTTTAGAACGACCTTCTACTACTTACAAGTCTTATATACATTACTCGTAACAGTCAGTCTGGTAGTGCTATTTAGGTCCATAGTTTCGGCTACTACAGTATACAGTATCTTTTTTGACTCAAGAGTAATACCCTGTAGCGGACGGAGGAATAGCTACCCTTTGGAAACTACTGGAAGAGACCGGTAGCGTCAAGTTACTAGCTGGGGACGCCTAGCTTCGGTTGTGTGAAGGAGAAGTTCAAGATCGTTCATCAAGTTTCAAGAGAATCAGCTTTGTGACTACTCCAAGTTTTGCAATTTCAACGTAGATCACCTACCCTTCATTTGTTTATTTCGATCGAAATGGTTGTTCAGCATTCACCTCTCCAACGAGCCACACCCGCCGGAGGCAATGCTAGAGCAATGGCGCCCTTCAGAATCAATACCGCTGTGAACACCCCAACCAGAGATTTCTCCAACTATGGCCATTTCGGGGACTTGTCGCAGCCCGCGATGGACGATTTCAGCCACGATCTGCTGGGATTAGGCCCTGGGGAGAGCGGGTTCGGTTCGGAAGAAGCGGATATGACTCAAAACACCATTAGGGGTTGAGGGAACGTAGGTGTTATCGCGGAAGTCAAGGATGAAGAGATTTTGGCCATGGATCTGGAAGCTGAGAGGATGGAGCAGGAGCTGGCGCGCTTGAACCGCCTGAAGGAAGCTAAAAGGGCCAAGCGTCTCCGTCCTGCGGAGTTACAGCGGAAGATTGACGAGGCCCGTTCGGAGCTGGGATCATTGGACTTCGAAGAGCAAGAGGGAGAAGGTTCCCATGTTCCGGTTGCGACTGCGCAGCGTCAGATTCCTCATGATGTTCGCAATCCTTACCAAACGCCGGTAGCTTGGGACTCGTCTTTTCGCAGCCAACACTCGCCAGGTTACGCGAGGTTCGGCCATGACGTCTACCCCGTTGGTCCCTGGTACTTCTCACCGTGCGGTTTCTGGTGGCAGTGTGGACGACAGCTTGGAAGAAGTCAGGCATAAGAAAGTGAAGACCAAGCTTCGTATGATTCGCGAAGGCATTGTCCGTGAGCTTCGTTTCAAAGGGAACATTGGGGACACTGACAAGCGCACGTTGTTGGATTTTGAGGCGGAAATTGGTCGGGCATTTGAGGAACAAGAGCTCAATCTTAGCGATTCGGACCCTTGTTTCCAGCAACTGGTATTGTTCGTTGTCCAAAGCTTTCTGCACCCGGACGGAAAGGCATATGAGATGTACAAACAGTGTTATAAGAGCTGGAACACTTATGACGACTTCGTGAAAGAGCTCTACCTTCGCTTTTTGAAACCTAATTCCGGTGCAACGATTATTGCGGAATGGGAAGCTTTGGCCCAAGGTTCTAAAGGTTTTTTGGAGTGGAAAGCCGAGCTGGATTGATTGTGGGAGACGGGGGGGGGGAGCATATGAACCGTCATATTTACCGTACCAAGCTAAAGGAGAAGGCTAACCCGGAGATCATCAGCAAACTTGGATCTCGATTACTTGCCTTGACGAAAAGAACTTGGTGGATGAGATGGGTTTGAAGGACCAGTTCCGCATCGCTCAAGCAAAGGGCAAGGGGAACCGCGGTTTGTCCGGTACCCTCACCAAGGATGGGAATGTTCATGCTCCTAGGTAACGGTATGACAAGATGAGGGAGTGCTGGCGGGCGGAGGTCAAGAATGAGACGAAGAATTCCACTAGTGCGCAGCCATCTTGAGGGTGTGCGGCTTCTTCATCTTGAGGAAAGCCGGCATCTACTTCTGGCCGTTCTTCAACAAAGGTGGAGACACCTGAGGAATATGCCAAACGGGTCTCTGGCTTAATTTGCTACAAATGTGATAAGAAAGGTCATATAGCCACCAAGTGTCCTGGGGGGGCCCGGGTGAACGCAACCCTTGGCCATGTGCCGGGACTTGACAAGGGAGAGTCTAATGTGCCTGTAGGAAACCCAACTGTAGATGCTGCGGTTAGTCCACAGCGGGGGAACGTAGACTCCCCAGGTCCCCGTTTTGTTCAAGGTGGTCGTACCTACGCGGATGCAGTTACGGCTTGGCAGGTCGGGCGCCGTGGGGTCAAGCAAGAAAGGGCTTGTCCATCTATGATTCAGGAGAAGGAGAGCAGCAAAGGACCATGCTTGCCACCTACTCCGTTGCTGGCGGGTTCGACGCAGAACTCGGCCAGTAGTTTGATGATTCCGGCGAGTGCCTCCGTCGCGATCACAAAGAAGAAGTCGAAAAGTACACTGCGAGATAGGCAACCGCAGGTTGACGACAAGAAATCAAAGGACTCCCTCCCGGGCGGCTCGCAACAGATCGTTGCGGATTGGAAGGAGGTAGTAGGTAGCCCGAGCTCGATTGGGAAGGTCTATTCCATCGTAGCGAGAGTGGGCGGTTATGATGCCGTACTCCTGGAGGATCCGGGCGCTAATGTGCAAATGTTGGATACTCGATTTGTAATGCTTCACCGCTTTTGTCGGATTGACCACAGTCAGCATTGGAAAATTGCCACCGGATTCAAGGGGTCGTACGGAACGTCAGCCGCGGGAACGGTGCAAAAGGTTGAGGTCAACGCTCGGGTGGATCGCGTATACATTGAAGTCGGCGCCGTCGATGGCTTTGACGGCATTTTGGGTACGGAGTGGTTGGAGGCCGTTGGAGCACAGCAGTGTTGGACCACGGACAAATTAGTACTCGGTGGACATATTGTGGGTGGCGAAGAAGTCCCATGCGCGCAGAAGCATACCAAGGTTCGGGTTATAACTGCTACTGTTGCCGCTGACTCCTTCGCTACTCCCGAAACCCCTTCTATTGACCCCGAGCGCACGATTACCATTTCCGAGAATGGCCCAGCTATGTTTCCTGCTTGGGCGTCGGCCCTGGAGGAGTTGAAAGCACCGGGCGCGGCTCTCACTATGGAAGAAGCCGGTAATGTTGTGCAAAAATTCGGGGAGGAGATTGGGGTAATTTGTCCTGATGGCAAACTGGCCCCTGGACTTCCTCCGCTCCGGACTGGCATGAACCATACTTTTGTTATGAAACGTGACGCGCCGCCTCTGCCCAAGCGGGCTATTCGTTATCCTGTGAAGTACGAGCAGCAAATGCGGGAAAAGGAGGCCAAATACATCAGCGATGGCAGGTGGTACAGGTCGTCGGACCCTGAGGATGTTCCCACGTTTGTAGTCCCAAAGAGGGACATCGCTAAGGCGCGCATGGTCTTTGATGAGCGGGCACAAAATCAACAAAAGGAGTTGGTATGATATACCCTTCCCCATACCGATGGCATTCGTGACGCTGTACAAGAGGCCGACTTTGCCAGCCAGTTTGATCTGATAAACGCCTATGAACAATTCCGGGTGGAACCTGAATGCGAGAAATATACGGCATTTCTAATGCCCTCCGGTCAGTTTCGTTCCCGGGTACTATTGATGGGGGATACAAATGGCGTAGCAAATTTTCAGCGTGCTTCCAAGGTCACGGCTGGGCCGAAGCTAGGCCGAAGTATCCGTGCATACTTAGAGAATTTCGTTGTTACCACCAAGTGGAGTCTTTTCGAACATGCCTCGGAATGCCTTTGGCTATTAGCGCGTTTCCAAGAGTGTGAGTGGTGTATTGGCACCTACGAATTTTGTCCCCCCAAAATGGAGGTTCTTGGGAGTCTCATCAGACAGGGAGTTCGTCTTCCTGGATCCAAGGTCCCGCATACGATACTGGAAGTTCCCACCTCTACCTCAATTGACCAAGTTGACCGATTTCTGGGCGCGTTTCAGTTTGTGGCTGAACAATCGTTGGATTCCGTTGCTGAGCGCTCTTTACTGGCAAATGTGGTCAAGCATCGTAAGGTGAAAGGCCGGAAGTCTGCTGCTTGGCCGCCCCCTTCTAACAACAATGGTCGCTTCATTTGGACACCCACCCATCAAGCTGCATGGGACCGGATGAAGAATGAGATGTCGCGCTCTATGGAGCTACGCAGCTTCGATGTCAATGATCCATCTCTCCGTACATATCTGATCACGGATGCCAGCATCGTTGGAATAGCGGGCTACTTGGCACAGGGTCCGATTGCCGGAACTTGGAAGGACGCTTGGCCTATCTGTTGTTGGTCTCGTTCGTACGTGGCTGGAGAGCGCAATTTCACCACCACGCAGCAAGAGAAATTAGCGGTGGTGGAGTCTCTATCCCATTATGAGCACTTCTTGCGCGGCGTCAGTTTTACCATCTGTACAGACCATGAGGATTTGATTTCCCAGGGGCTTGGCACCTCTGCGCCTCTAAGTGACCGACAACACGCCCGCTGGAGCCTATATCTTTCCTCATTTGCGCCGACCTGGCAAAATATTGCCGGTGACGATAATGTCCTGGCGGACACCCTTTCAAGATGATGGGATGACCGCCGTGTTGCCAATAAAAGCGCTGCATTGTCCGGAGATGCTGACAATGGAGCGGTTTGGCGTTGGAATGCGGTCTCTGGAGCTGATGAGAAAGACATCACCGCGATTTCTGATGGCGCACGGGTCATAGCGTGCTCTGCGGATTCTGGTTCCCTCGAGCATACCAATCCCACCCTTCGTGAGAGGCTAGTTATGGTTTTTGGGGAGGGATCCGATACTGCCTTAGTCAAACAGCTTCAAGAAGATTCTCGCTGGGGAGCGGTATGGGCCGAACCTGCTTTGCATGTGGGATTTTCGGTACTTGATGGTTTTCTTATGCTCAACGAAAAGCGTCTGGTGATTCCTTCCATGACCTGGGCAGTCGTCGACTTACGGGACCTCTTGCTTGAAATGGCCCATTTGGAGCTGGTGCACGTTGGTGCCGATCGGACCTACGCCCATTTGCGAGATAAATATTACTGGAAGGGGATGCTGAACGATGTCACTACCTGAGCTGGGTCAGATATATGGGGTCGGCGGAGCCGGCCGGCAGGATGGGCGGGCCGGCCGGCTCCGGCCGACAGCCGGAGGATGCCGGATATTTAGCGCCGCAGGCCGACCCGAGCAATCCGGAGCAATGCTTGACATTTGCCCACTATAAAAACCATCCCAATATTTCACTTTTTTGTGAAAATATTGGGAACAAAATGGGAATAAATCAGCACAATTATCGCCGGGAAAGCGCTAATCAAAAGACTGGATGGAACAAAAAGGAATCTGTTAAATGCACCTTGTTTTGTAGCCCTCATCCTCTACCTCATCCTTTCTTTTCATTGTATGTGCAAGTACTTTTATGAAAAGTAGTGCCTTGTTACCTAGCTTTGAGTATCGTTCATGGCTTTACCTGAATGTTGGTTGCCTGTATCGAATTTGGGCCAGTCCCGCTTGTTGTTGTGCTTCCTCTTGCCCAATCTGAAAACGTCATAAAAAAGCTTAACAAGGGAGATAACGGGACAAATCGAGCAAGCAAGACCAAGCAGAAAATTGCGGCATTGCATGCGGTTCCATGCTTTCACGACCATTCTTTCTGCTTTATGCTTGGCATGCAATCAATCCTGTGGATTCCCCTTTTCCTCCTTAATGTTTGCTTGCTTTCCTTCCCCTGCTACCTTTCCTGCCTGGATTTGTCCTGTACTTTTTAACTTGTTTTGCTGTCCACATGTTATTTCTTGCTGTCTTTCACTTTGCTTTATTCACTTCCACCATCTAATTTTATATTATGTTTGCTTTCATCTTTCCTCTCTCTTACTCTTCACTTACGACACGACACGTCATTGAGTACGGACTATGTATGCAACGTTTCAGCCAGAATGAAGAGATTTGAATTAAAACATTGTCTATGAATTCCGTTAAAGTTCTCAGATGATCTTACTCTTTGCATGCTGGCTTTTCTCATCTTCCTTCTTCATGCCTACAGGAAATACTTTACACTAGGCATCCGTTACATGATTGCATTCAACGTTTCAGCCAGATTGCAAAGATTTTAAACCACAATGCCTATGAATAAAGTTTACTTTTCAGAAATCTTACTCTGCTAATTTGAGGTTGTCAACCCGTGCAACAGACCTCATTCCACCTCTCATGTTGAGATTGTTTCCATCGTGTCTTTGTCTCGATTTGTGCTTCTTTCTACGCATGTTACATATCATATTTTTTAGTTCACCGTTTTTTATCGTTGTGATTGTTGGTGTATTGTGATATTATTTGTGGTATCCATGAAGGATATCCAGCGGCGAAAAAAACAGAGAATATGCCCTTAACAAAAATTGATTGCGGGACCTGTCTGCAAAAAAACCGCGCACATCAAGACCGTCAAGCTAACGCGGCATTCAACAACTTCCCAAACTGTCTGACTTATGCATGTAGGTCTCACTTAGAACATGTCATCCTTGATGGACCACCTACTGGATGCCGTCTTTTGCATGCCGGCTGTCTTTATCTTCCTTCTTAATTACTCTACGGGAAACGCCTAGGACATGAAATCCATCACCGACCCTAAGTGCATGGATACAATGCAAGTTTTTAGTCAATTGACCACTCTAAAACATTTCCCTCCCTACTTGATGCATATATTCACAACTCTGCCCTACTATTTCTTTTCCAACTCCTCATCCGTTTTCTTTCTTGTACCATTTCTTCATAGGGAGGCAGCGCCGCCCACATAAAAGCATTGTAACAAATGCCTTTATGATAGGCTGTTCAGACAACGATGACATTTTCTTAAATAATGGTAATAGACGTTGTTTCGAAATTATTTTAGCATCCCCAAAGGATAATTTCTGCTTCTTTGAAATGGTCTCGATGCTGACTCTGCCTTAATACGTAGTTTCATCAACTCGGTCGATGAGGAAGGCGTACATTTAAAACTGTTCATGCTTTTCAAATCTTGCAAAAGCGCCTATTTGACAAAAGGACAGCGTGCATTCAACTGCTCTCGAAAAAAAACACTAATGTTCGAAAAGAAATCAAAGAGTATCACAAATAAATGAAAGAGAAGAGAATAATACGCTATACTAACTACTTTAAACTAGGGATGTACGCAGGAAAAATAATAAAAAATCCAAATATCGGAACGGAAGCCTATTTGCCATCAATATTGTGACCATGTCAACTCTTACTTACTAAAATAGGACTTGATACTCTTGTTGTCCTTAGCCGGCACATGCTTTGCGCATGTCAAGAAACTTTCATCGCATTTTTGCTTACGGCTCCTGCAGGAAGCGCATGCTGAGGTTGGCTCCTCGACTTGGGAAGCAGTTGAAGCATCATATTTAGAACAACTTGTGTGCGAACCGTCGCATTTTCGCTTTCCGGTATAACAGGAGGGGCATGCTTTTCCGGCCTTGACCCGTTTACGAGAACCGGATGCTTCGGAAATTTGAGGAGGCAGAGGCCGCTTGAGAGCTGACGGAGCTGATGATATAGCTGTGGTTGCGGTTGCTGTTGTCTCTGTTGGGGTTGCGGTTGTCGCAGTTGCAGTTGCTGTCGTTGCTCTTGCTGTTGCGGTCGTCGCTGGAGTTGCTGTTGCAGTTGTTATGGTAGTTGTTGCCTGAGCCGTGGACGTTGAAACTGCGGGGTTTGCAGGCCGGGTAGAGGTATCCAAAGTCTCACTAGCAAAATTGTGGTTAAGGGGATCCTCAATATTTACTGCAGTGATTTCGGCATTAGTGTCAGGGGGTCCGTCAATGTTTGCTGCAGCAATTTCGATGTTGGGAGTAGATGATGCGTGACTAGCGGAAGCCGTGGAGCGCAAGGATAAAGGATGAGGACGGGACCAATAAATTCGCTGGACAAATGCTTTTTCTGAAACTTGCCCAAACGTGGCTGGATACAAGTGGATTGCGCGTTGGTGTAATGCCTTCAACGTTAGCATTTCATCCTTCTTCATCACCAGCAAAGTTTCAATCTCCGGCTGACCCGCTTTGATCTGTTGTAATGAAGGGGAATTGGTGGTTGCGGGAAGAGGGATGTTAGGAGGAGTCACTGGTGTTGATGCGGTCGCGCGAGGAGTGGGAGAAGTGACGGTGGTTGTTGGAAGGGTTGCGAAAAGAGGGATGGTGGGAGGAGTGATGGCTTTTGAAATGCTTGCGGGAAGAGTAATGGTAAGGGGAGTGGTTTTGGGAGGAGCAGACGCGAGCGTAGTGATGGTAGAAGAGATTGGTTCTGCGTCGGAAACGAAATCAGACTCCGAGGTGAATTCTTCCTCATCCAATTGCTGAGATTGCTGAGAGGATGCACCCTGTAGCGGCTGTAGTTTCGACAAAGATCCATTGTCCAATCAGTTTTGTAAAGCTGTGGCAAATAACGTACACTGTGCCCGTACCTTCGCTTTCTTTATTTGCCTTGATCTCTGCCGTCGCAGAGCTTTCCAACGCGCGATAATATCCTCATCCGTGCGGGCTCTGAACAATGGAGTCAAGTGGGATGCCAACGATAACATCTTTACAAATCTTTTCTTTTTCTTGTCCAACTTAGAGTTGACCAGCGCGTTAAACACTTGCGTCATGAACCTTCCTTCAAATAGCAACTCCGAGTCGGCACAGTCGTCCGGGTGGTTGCTGACGTTCAGTAGTGTCAATGGACCGTGATCCAACTCACCAGATGCCGGAGTTTTGCCCTTCCGGGCTTCACGGATCCACTTTTCCTCGATGACAGGAATGTCTT
>JAHLKI010000081.1:0-30467 GCA_025602905.1 Phlyctochytrium arcticum
CAGACCCACCATGACACACACATCGCTGGACACTTTGGTATACACAGAACATTCGAAGCGCTAGCAAGATTCTACTATTGGCCCAAGATGTATAAGCACATCCGACAGTACATCAAGTCTTGTGACGCCTGCCAACGCAACAAATCATCGACACACCTACCCATTGGACTTTTACACCCTTTGCCAACCCCAACGACCAGATGGAGTCAGATCTCGATGGACTTCATCCCAGACCTCCCCACGACTTCTTCCGGACGCAACGCAATTTTAGTGGTGGTGGATCGCTTGTCCAAGCGTGCCCATTTCCTACCAACACGGAAGACAGCAACTGCCAAAGATACCGCGGAATTGTTTATGGCCAACATTTTCAAGCTCCACGGATTGCCACAGATCATCGTTTCAGACCGCGATTCCAAGTTCATCAGCAAATTTTGGTCCGAATTACTCAAGATGCTGGATTGCGCAGCACACATGTCCACAGCTCGACACCAACAGACAAACGGTCTCGCGGAAATCACGATCAAAGAACTCAAGACCTATTTACGCGCATTTGTCGACCACCATATGGCCAACTGGGAAGACTTGCTGCATTTCGCCGAGTTCGCTCACAACGACGCAGTCTCCGCCACGACTGGTATGACCCCATTCTACCTCGACACAGGACAACACCCGCGTACCCCAAAGACACCACCAAGCTCCTTTCAACCCGCCAACCCTGACGCTGCCGATTACCTCAACCACATCAACGCCACCATCAAGGTTGCCCAGGACCAGATCGCCGCAGCCCAACAAAGACAAGCCGTGCAATACAACAAACTGCATCGCAACCCTTCTACCCTCGACATTGGTACCCGCGTCATGTTGTCTAGTCAAGGCCTCGTCCAAGAAACAACCAGTGATAGACCCGTAGCCAAATTGCAACCCCTTTGGCTCGGCCCATTCAAGATCACTGCCAAGGACGACAAAGACAACTACACCCTCGATCTCCCAAGTACCATCCGCGCGCATTCGACCTTTCGCGTCAGTAAACTGAAGCCCTACATCGACCCCCAGGAGAACTTCCCCGATCGACGTGTTGACCCCCGACCAGAACCACAACTTTTCAACGACGAAGCTTACTATGAAGTTGAACGCATCGAAGCCCATCGCAAGTTCAGAAACCAACTCAAGTACCTAGTCAAATGGAAAGGGTACCCATCCGAAGAGAACACGTACGAGCCAACACAGAACTTCAAAGGACCTGCAGCCATTCAGATCCTTCGCGACTACAAGACCAAGAACAACATACGCTGACGCTCGCTCCTAAGTAGGGGAGTGTAACAAGCTGACTGCGCATTCCCTTGTTAGTTTCAAGACGCGTCGCGCGACGCGTGCTGCGCAGTGTCTGCCGTGTCTTTTCTTTCCTTCATTTTACAAGTATATAGCCTACGGTAGTTTTCCCCTCCCCCGTAGCTTAACGGACAACCCCCACAGAATAGTACTAGTCAACTGTACTTTACACTGAACAAAGTTATACCTCACCAATGGAACATCGTCCCTGCTAATCCTGTTATAATCTTGTCCGGTACAGCCGACAGCAGTCGAACTGTTTGTATGACGGGACGATAGATGCTCTCAACATGTTCGCCACTTCGCAAGAACGTTCAGTCGGTATCAGTAGCTGAAACTGTTATCCGTTTCTTCTTTGCTCGCTTCACTTTTAAGCTGCCCTTATATTTTTCCTTCAGCAAATCAAGTTGCAGCTCGTTTTCCAACCAGACCAGTATGGGCTTTGGCGCCAATGATTGCGCTTTGAGATCATTTATGAACTCTTGCTTCTTGTCGAGTGAGGTGAAAGCCTTATACATTTCCACTATCCTAATCTTTGTTGCTTCCTCTGGATCCTGGTATTCAAGGTCACGCAAATGCATAATATTGATTCTTTCTAGTGTTTATATGACAGTAATAACTACATAAAAGAGTTGATCCTTTCAACGCATCACTATGTGTCAAACCGTGCTCATAGCTGACGACAATGAGCTCAGTCTTAAGATCGTTGCCCGTTTGTTCAAGTCTTTAGGTTGGTGCACTATTTTAACCCGATCTGCAAACTTGATCTTTCCCATATTGGTCGACAATTTTGCCAATGTAACGCTATTACTGACTGACTATTCTCTAAGTGAGCGGGTTACCGCGCTGACCATTATTGAAGGGGTCAGACAATGGGAGCGAGAATCGCAGTTGGACAAGAGTCTGCCAATCATTGTCTTCTCAGCCCACCGTGATGTAAAGACGAAGGTACTAGCAGCAGGGGCCGACATGTTCTTTGACAAACCATTGTCCTTGCAAAATGTCAACAAGATCGTCGCGATTTACGGTTCAGTCACGTGACCCGCGCGGGGTTCTGCCCACGGTTTGGCTTTGCGACATCACCGACATCACTTTACATTTACATAAAAAAACAGTATGTTACAGCCCCCACGTACAATCCCAACTAAGATAATCATCTGTGACTTCCTCCTCTATCAAAATCTTTGCCTTTGCGTCCATTACAAGGGCGACACGGATCAATTCATATTCCCAATCACCGGTGTGCCACTCCCCCTCATCAGGGTCACCCAGCCAAGGCAATGACCAATCACCGGAATATACTGCTACTCTCGAGATCAAGTTGCGAAGTTCTTGCACCGTGTAATGGTACCTCCATAGTAGGTGTTCTATCTTGAAGCGCGTGGGTGGAAGCGGTTTTGGTATCTTTTCTGATGGAAGTAGCTGTGCAATGTCGTTGGTCGAGAGGGCGTAAAAAGAGAGAGTTTTGAGTGAGGACGACATCATTCGACTCGGGGGAACCTGGGGAAAAACATACCAAAAGTTTCGTTTTTATGTTTGTCTGTGACCTTTATCAATAAAAGTTCGGGCACGTCTAGGAAATCGAGATGACTGCGTTACGTCACGTGACTTTCCAACTGTTTTCCCACGGCCCACGTCCTCCCAAAAGTTTATTGATAAACCTGTTGGGGCAAACGAAAAAATGAAACTTAGGTATGTTGCTCGCCTTGTCTCCATCATTACGAAGAATCGACCCGCATATAAATACCTCGCCTGTTGCCTCCTCCCTGTAAGGCATTCTGCCTGCACTCCACCTACACTGCTTCCTGCCTACATACACATAGACGTAGCAACACCTTGCAAAATAATTTTCTACAATACCTTTCATTGTAAAGAAGAATGCCTCGCACCGCAAAGTTGCCAGTTGCCCTCGCTTCTCTTCCTCTGCTTGAAATCTTGAACCTTGATTGTTCCCAGGCCAATCAACCCTTTACCGAGAAGTCAGACGACGCACGAACACTCCGCGCTATCTTCCGCTACGAACTCGCCACGAAGTGGACCGACGTGCCTGCCACGCTCAAATCTATCACTAAACACTATCGCAATGGCAAGGAGTCAGCTGTAGGCAAGTATATCGGGCGTTTGGCAACATTCCTCAAGAAAGCTGGTGCCAAAGATTTGGGGGTCACTCCGGCCAGATTGGCAAATATAATTGCGGCCTATAACACGAAGGCCAGAGACCTCCAGAAGCCTGCCAAAGACAGCCGTGAGCAGGGACAGTTGAGTGAGCGGGAAGCCGGAAGAGATGTCCACGTTCCTTGGCCCGACCTGCGCGCTGCTGCCGAACGCTATTGGGAAGAGATCAAGGATCAGTTCTATTCTGCGAGCGTTGGCAAAACTTTATATGACAAGTTGCTCTCCGCCGTCATCTTGATGTTGTGTGTTCGGTACTACAATATCCGCTCGGCTTGGGTTACCATCAAACGCGACTTTCATTCAACGACCGAAAATGGGTATTTTTGGCCTGAGACAGATGCCACGTGCTGCTGGCTTGTCTTCAATCGACGCAAGAACAATTGCACCCAAGTGATGCAACTACTGCCAGAACCAGTTCTTGAAATCTTAAGACTATGGAACCGGGTCAATAGAGGGGACCCTGAGGGGCATTTATTGTGCACACGCGAGAGACAGCCCCTAACCGCCAAAAGCTTTGTCGAGCGTATCAATCGCCTCTGGAGAGATCTACTTGACAAACCAATAGGAATTTCGGATATGCGGCGAGCACAGATCACGTGGTTGGAGACAGAGATTACGGACCCCCTCAAGCGGCGAGAGATTCCAAAACTGATGCATCATTCGCAAGCAGAGCACAGCCTCTACTTTCGAGGGGTTCTGGTTAACCCCAAGCATTTGCTTCAGGATACCAGTGAAGAGCAAGAACAAGAACCGGAACAGGAGGAACAAGAACCGGAACAGGATGAAGATGCCATCACCGCAATGGAAACGGAAACTTCGTCGGAAAGTCAGTGAATCATAGATAGTTTCTGCTTGAGTTATGTATGTTACAGTATGTATTTGTATTACAAAATTACAAAGTCAGCTCCTATGTCGTTCGTTGTATTCTGCAATCAACTCTGGGGCCCCTATAAGCTCCTTAGCTGGGCGCCATTCATCAAAACTACGGTCGTAACCAGTATAGCGTACCAAGTACTCATACGAACGTCCTCGCTTTCTTTTGTCCACTAAGAAATCGATCTCGTAATACCTATCTTGAGCGTCATTTTGCCGGTTGTTAATACGTAACGAGCGTCGGACGGTTGTAGGCAGTTCAGTTTCCTCTTCGGATTCCTCTTCTATATCAGGCTGAAGCAGTAGCTCATTGGGTTGATTTTCAGTGGTTTGTGATGTAACTTCATCCTCTTGCACATCAGCTCGGTCCTTGCCACGGGGTGCTCGTATTCTGAGCGGAGGCTGGTCACGTGTCAATACGGGAGGAATGACTAAAAGCTCCGTCTTAGGTACTCGGCCATATACCGCCTGGCCGTTGCTGGTGATGAGGCGGTAGGTCGGAAGAAAGTTGCTATAACCCGAGTTTATTCGCTGCACCACAGTAAGAATCTCCTTATCCCAGTATCCTAATAGCCCTGGTTTATCGAGGCGACCACGGACACGTCTCTTGCGAACTTTTTGGCCGATGTGCAAAACAGAGGTAACTTGCTTGACCTTGTATCGTCGGGCAATCGTATCTCGAATCTTAGCTGCTGCAGCGAGTTGACCAGGGTCACCTTTCTTCTCTTGTTCCAAGCTGTTCGGACTGAGTCCTGTTGCAAACGAACGGGTTTCGTTTATATTGGCAGTTACCATAGGTAGATTTCCGACCCATTTAGTATTCCCAGCTGCGCGCATTAGGGCATACAATTGACGACGAATAGTTCCATTTCGTCGTTCGACGATCGAGTTCGCGGTGGGCTGATGGGGCGGTGAATGAAACAACTTAATACCATGCTCAGCCAGCATTCCTCTAAAGATACTCTGAAATTCTCCACCGTTGTCGGAGGTCCACACGGTCCATTTCTTGCCTTCTCGTCGACATTGTGACAAGATCTCACGGGCAGCTGCTGTTACCATTAGTTCCGTCTTTCCCTTAAGGGGTCGTGTCCAACCTCGCTTAGTGAAAGCGTCCACTAGACTTATAATTGCTACATAAGGGCCGTCGGAATCCATAGATAGAAGGTCAACCTGTCCTAACCCCGGCTGCGTGACCTGTATGGGTGAGGTTTGCTGTTTTTTGGGAGGCTTAACGTGATCCTGATATTCGACCTGTTCCTTCAACCACGCTAAAACGGATCTTTGAGACCCTTTGAAGCCGGGATAAACCGATCGCACTTTTGCCCACAAAGCATCGCGTCCAGTTTTGAAGGTCTTATAGACTTCTTGCACCTGCTTGGTCTCTTCAGTGGTTAACGGTCGCCATACGTTAGAATTCCGTTCCACGGACATTTGTCTAACCCTTAGAAATAATTCTGGAATCCTTTTTGGTTACAAAAGCGGTACATCTCTCGCTTAGTGGAAGCATCTGTCCTTATGTAGCAGAAGGAAAAGGGCTCTTCGGTACACTCTCTTAGATATTGTCCTACTTCTTTTTCAGTCGCAAAAGACGAAGTCAAGACCTTGGCCAACAACTCCATCTCAACCGCTCGAGCATCGGAACACGATCCATTCGGTCGAGTTCGATTTCATTTTTTGCGTTAGTAGACCCGTTACTGACTGAATGGCAACGATCGACGACAGAGAAAAATGTCGTCCCCTTGTGTACAGCCGGGATAGTTCTTTATTCAATTCTTTGCTGCGAGCTGCGTCCCCGCTATCGTCGATAAAAAGCAGCACCGGATGTAAGTGTTTCTGCTGGTCAGCGACAATTTTCCCAATCGTCTCGTTGCTTACGTCATCCGTAAAGTAGATATTCCTATGTCGAGTCCTTTTGGCAAGTTCTTGCATCGAGGCATCAAACAGAACTGTGTTGCTCATGATGATGACCTTTGAAAAGACTTTGGCGTAGACTTCCTCAATTAAACCACAGATAAGAGCGCTTTTGCCACTTTTCCTAGGGGCTACTACTGTTGAACAGAGAGGCGGCCCCGCTAAGTCTTCTGGTATCCGCGCATCTCTCTTTGGGGGGTGCGTTGGAAAAATGGGTTTCGGGACATATGGCATACGTGGCGGTTTTTTATCTTGCAACCTTAGGTTATATCACTTAGTTGTCGGAAAAAGTTATCCGAAATGTACCAAGAGTTAATTTACTGTAGTTCAAAGCGCAAGTCGTTTCCTGTAAGCACCCGACGGATCGAACAGCTAAAATTGCTTTCTGTCTCATTCTTACAGGATTGGGACCTTGTCTCCCCTTCAAACCAAACCATTCTATTTGCTGAAGCTGCTGATCCGGGGACTGTTATTACCGCTAAACTTCCTGCGGGTAATTATACAGTAGGGAACTTCCCGTCTGCCGTCGCTACAGCGCTAACGCAAGCAGGGTCTCAGAGCTATACCTGCACCTATGACTCCATTTCCCGTCGGCTCACCATAACTGCCCCAAGCGACTTCAAAATTCTTCAAGGTAACCGCGGCACATCAGCGTACACTCTGATGGGGATGAGCCGTCTCTATGAAACCGGTTATGGAAAGAGCCACGTTCTCAAGAACGTTGTTAATCTAAGTGGCAGTAACCCGGTCTTTCTTTGCTCTAACATAAGAGTTGAAGGGACAAAATTCCTCACAGACTTCAATGATGAAGCCCAAATGGTTCTTGCAGCAATCTGTCCGGATTCGTTCGGAGATGTCGTCTCTTGGGTCAATCCGAGTTCAGATTTTCTGTCCGTCAACGATCAAATCACGTCCATCAGTTTCTTCTTGGTGGATAGCGTTACGGGACAAGAACTCATCCTTAATGGCCCTTTGACAGTTACGGTTGCGACCCAAGACGACCTGGCTGACCGGTGAGGTGGCGCCTATGTTTCATTTAGCCCCATTGAGAAGAACATAGTTTATCGATAAACTCTTGCCTCAACATGCTCAACTCTTCGGTGGACACCTTGGCAAAAGACCCAAGCTGTGTGATCGATGAAGTGTGATCGATCACACGTCTCCAAATTTCGCAACCTTGACCCGTCTCTTTTTGTCGAGCAAGGGAAGCTTGCCGATCGAGCGCAAAGCGCTCTCTATGCTTCACTTCATCCAGTTCCATCTTGTTACATCAACATGTTCGTTCGTTGCTGGTCCATTTTTACTTGCAACTTCACAGACCCTTCAAGGTCTGTAATGTTTCCTTTTTGGGTCAGCCCACGGCCATAAAAGGCGCGATTGGTATCCATTTTGGGACTAAATGAGCACCGACCGCGGGTCCCCGTATCAATAAGCCAACGCGTTGCATTGCCTACGGGCGGCCAGAATGCCAGCTTTTTGTTATCGATAAACTCGTCGCAAACTTTGGCCGAACGCCAACGGGAAGCCTCAAACTTTGAAACTTTTGAAACTTTCGATGTACGTCCCACTCGTGTACATTGTACATTTGTACATTTGAAAAAACGTCGGGGCATCCCAAAGTTACCAAATATTTGAGTTCAGCTCTCAACTTGAAAAAAGTCGTTCTTTCGTTCTTTTGCAATTCTATTTTTGATGTACAAATGTACAAATGTACAAGATAACAGAATAGAGACAAAGAGAGTGGCTAGACTGACGAATGGGTGCAATTTTCTGTGTACATTGAAAGTACATTATGCCGGGGCCAACTCCGACATGTACCTGCATCATCTCAGACGCAAGTGCTGTGGTGAAATAAACTAACATGTTTAATTAAAGCAATATAAGGAGAAGAGATCGTATAAAGTATTTGAGACCAATGCCAGCGTCTTCTGTCTGTTACCGGGTCATATTTCGGAATGGTTCCACTCAAGATGCAATTCAAGCACCGTCATTACGACAACTTTCAGTCCAACTTGGTATGTCATATGCAACGCTAAAGAATCTGGCTACGGGAGCGCCGAGTCGCTATGACAAACTGCTGGCGGTCGAGGTCCTTCCGTTGGGGACAGTGCCTTCTAATGTAAGTCCGGGACGCCGACCCCAGGCCTATAAAAGGGCGAGCGATTCCCTCTGAGATTTGCTTCGTTTCAACTGCCGAAAAAATATTGGTACTTAAACAAGTAACAACTCCTATCCAAAATGTTGGAACTTTCCGCCGAACCCATCTCCAGCCTGTTCCGCATTGACAACAACGGGATGCCAACAGTCGCTGCGCACTTTGAATATGCCAACGAGGCCCACCTGCAACAGCTGATCAAATGTCCCAACCTGGACTCTACCTGGCGCAAGAAGCTCATTGCCTACACCAAGTGCAATGTCGGTCCCAATCAATTTAGAATCGAATACACTTATTCCAAGTACTCCATCCTCGAGTACGGACGACTCTGGGCTCGCGGCGGCATTGGTTTGCAAATGTTCCCAAAGGAGATCCGAGCCTTCCTTGCGTCCGAGTACTATCTGGACATCGATATGGAGAATGCAATGTTCCGTCTCCTAAAATCATTGGCCGAGCAATTAAACCTGGACGTTGGAGCATTATGCCCGGAGCTGATCGAGCTTATTGAGAATCGCAAGCAGGTTCTTACTCAACACGGGTTGTCCAAGACCGAAGTGATTCGTATGATCTTTACTTCCAACTCCAAGCCGCGCAACACCTTGGTACGAAAGATCCATACTTTTTTCTATGGAGAGGTGGTTCCATTGTTGACAACTGGACAGTATAATTACTGGTCAACAGTGTGGGAGCATGTCAAGTTACTTCGGCAAAACGACGTACGGGCCAACAAGGAAGGCTGTTTCTTATCTTTGGTCTATCAGACGTTCGAGAACCAATGCCTTACTGCTCTTATGGACGACTTAAAGTCTCGGAACTTTGAAGCTCATGTTCCCATCTTTGACGGAGCGTTGGTGCTCAAGTCTCCCCAATTGGCTGACATACCGGCTATGTTGAAGGACTGCGAAAGCTATGTTCTGAAACGTATCCAACTTGAGGTTGTCTTGTCGCAAAAGAACTTCTCCATCCCTTCAGAATTTCTCACCCACTGGCATCTTCAAGTCGTTCCGGCTGCTACCTTGCTGACTAAGCGGAAATTTGAGGAAGAAACCAACCCGTGGGACTCATTTGCTCATACAGCGTGTCGGGATCTAGTGGCAAGCTTGAAAACCACTAATAATGCTGTATCGGAGGTGTTAGCTGCGGAAGTTAGAGGCACTGTGGTTCCGACCAAAAAGCCTGGTGAATGGCGTCAGTATTTCCCCTTTGAGGGCATCTGGAAGGTCGAGGATATGAATATTATCATGCGTCCAGTCTTCGACAAGTTAATTCTGGAAATGGACCAACTGGAGACAATTTGTTGCAATCTCGGCACTACCAAAAAATCAGACCTGTGGGCAGCACGTCGCAAGGTGGCAAAGAATCTTTCAGATGGAATGGGTTCAACCTCAATCAAGAAGGCGCATTTAGCTGCAACATATGAGCTGTTGTGGGATCCTTCAGTCCTCTTTGACAACAATCTCCATCTGTTGCACGGCGCTCAAGCTACTGTGTATGATCTAGACAGTGGCACTTTTCGCCCAGCAGAACCAACAGACCTTTCCACCATGTCCACCGGTCTTCCGTTACTTCCTTGTGAGCAACACTCTCAGCAGAAGCGTAACACTATCGAGGGCTTCCTCCAGGACATAACACTTGGAAGGCCGGAGTTGATTCAATATTTGCTTAACTCCATCGCATCATCACTCCACGGGCAGAACAGGGATCAACAATTCTACTTCTGGCACGGTCGAGGTGGGAATGGCAAAAGTCTCCTTATCAAGCTGACCCGAAAAGCATTTGGATCGTATGCTGCAAGCATTGCAGCCGCACAGGTCTCCCATCCCAACGTTGATGCTCAACGAGCGAGTCCTGCTCTAATGGCCTTGAAGCACAAACGGATAGGATTCTTGACCGAGTTGGAAACACGTGACCTGTATCCGGAGTTTCTCAAAGTTGTCGCTGGTGGAGATCCTCAAACTGCACGCCAACTATTCTCAGAGCAGGATGAGTTTTCTCTCTCTTTAACAATTTTCATTGCGCTCTATTCCCTGCCTATTATTCACGACAAGACCGACGGTTTCTGGCGAAAGCTTGTAATGGTACCTTTTGACGCAAAGTTTGTGGATGAACCCAAGTTACCCAATGAGCGCCTGGCTATTCCTGATTTTGAGGACAAACTTCTCGACTGCGCTGACACGTTCTTGGCACTCCTTGTCAAGCAATACACTGAATGTTATCGCAACAAGGGTGTTGGGTCATCTGCACAACCCGATATTGCAAAACAGTTGCACACCAAATATAGAGTCGACCAAAACATTCCATTGGGCTTTGTTGATAGTTGCATTAACATGTCTAAAAAGGGTATTTTAATAATGGCAGAGATTGATGACGCATTTGGCAAACATTGTACAGCGCGTGGTGTGGTCAAACGACAGAAGCTAGTTGACGATCTCCACGACCTATTGGACCAGAAACTTCCACCTTTTAACCAGAAACGACAAGTCTGGTGTTCCGATACAAAGAAGAATGTCAGAGGGTGGAAAGGTGGAATCTTGTGTCCCGATACTGGCGATGACAACACTCCAGATAGAATCTAGCTATATTATAGCCATAAAAAAAGTACCGATTGTCGACTTTTATTAGTAATTTGTATGTTTTCATATATAAAATCTTTGATTCTAGCCTTCTAGCCATTCTATCCAGTTTTGAAGGGTTGTAATAAGAGAAAAACTTGGAAAAGTTCACTCACAGCTGCCTCGAAAGAAGATACAGGATTTTGTTATTGGCCACATCGAAAAAGTGACTAGGTTGCCGAGAAGGCTAAGTCACCATATCCAGTTGAAAGCGGGTCAGAAACGGATGAGTTACTAGTAGAATAGTGTCGAGTGAAAGCTGAATTGTGATGCTGACAAGGCTAGGCTTGTATCCTCTTTGCAATTGAGGGATGTGTGAAAGACTCGAACATGGAGCACGTGACTTGTCATCGAGACCGAGACCGCGACAAAGGATACGGTTGACCGCGACAAGATGATGCGGCATTGATGCCAAACTTTTTCATTACCTTTGTTACATAGAAGAGAAACCCATAGACCCTTTTGAATGGAGCAAGGACATAGTAGCCAGTGGCAGGATATATTCAATAGTGTATTACAAGATTTCGAGAAAGGAACCCTTATGTATAGTGGCAAAGGAGGTGTACAGGTAAAAGTGACGAGTCCTAATCAAGCTTATGCTATGGCTCACAACATAGCAAATCGACGAACAACGCAAAAGAAATGAGGTGAAACCCCTCCGTGCATCAACCCCAAAGTCTCGAAAGTGTCTTGAGTTTTACGCCTGTGGCTGTGTGTCAGATTCTGTGTCAGACTCGTCCTTGACATCGAGGATATTGAAAACTTTCGTGAAGTCTTGCTGTTCTTTCCTATTGATGTAACTGTAGGCACCGGACGTGGTATTTGACCCACGGGATTTCAGTTTGGCAGTCCTTGCAAAGTCTTGTTTTTGGGTTGGGTTTACGTGGCATCTTGAAGTCTGAGGGGAACAGTCTCTAAGGCAAGGTACCCTTTATATACTTGGGGCCGAAGCCGGAAAGTTTGCAACGAGTTTATCGATAACACCGTTGGCATTCTGGCCGCCCGTACGGAAAATAAATGTTTTGTGATGTTGCAGCATTTCTGGTGCTTTCCAGCTGCTTTGTTATCGATAACAACGTGAAAGCAACCAAAAGAAACCAAAGACACCAAAAAGAAACCAAAGATTCCAAAAAGAAACCAAAGAATCCAACAAGAAACCAAAGATTCCAACAAGAAACCATAACAACGTGAAAGCAACCAAAAGAAACCAAAGACACCGAAAAGAAACCAACTGCGCAGCAACCGTTCACAAATGTTGCTTCGTTCAAGATGTACTTTTTTTTTGGTTCAGCATAAGACAGAGATCGTACGATATGGACCCCCACAGTACCATTGCAGAGCCAGACGAACTTGTCACGGAGCCAAATACGGAACCGGAAAGCCAACCTGATGTTGATGTTGCCAAGGTTGATGTCGAAATTGCTACGAAGCCACGTGCATCTCGAACGCCGAAACAGATTGAGGCCCAGAGGCGAGCAACCAAAAAGCGAGCAAAGAATCTGAGGAAGATGGCCGAACAGCGAAAAGTCCAGGAGGAAAAGTTGAAGCTTGAAGAAGCAAAAGCTTTACTAAAACGGTCTCGGGAAGAAAAACGAAAACTGAGGGAAGAGAAACAGCTTGCATCACTAGCCAAGAAGCCAAAGCCAATGCCAAAGGAGAAACCAAAGCCCGAAAGAGCAAAAACATTCGAAGCTGAAAAGGTTCAGCCTCTGTACGAAAGTGATGCAAGTACTGATGGAGGTTTGGAGTCAGACAATGCCGAGCCCAAAACGTACACGGTTCAATTTAAAGACATATACGGGTATTAACGTTCCCGATACTGATCTTTTTTTTTCTAAGGATAAGCATTAAACTCTTTGAGAATGGGCGAAATCGAGATCCCTCGTAATTGGTTGGTGAATACTAGAACGTTCGCTCAACCATATTCGAACCCACGCGGAGAGGGTATTTCCACCTATGTTCCAATTGGTCAATCGACATACTCGACTAAGAGTGGAAAACTTACCCCGATTAAACTAACTCTTGAGTCTAGCGCGCAGAGCCTATACTTGCAAAATTTGCTGATATCCGCAAATGTGACCGCTCTCAATGTGGGGGTACCCGTGTCTGGGCTAACAAACAGCTACTTAGGCCTAGATAGCTGCATTCAGAGTTTGGTGGTCAAGGCTGGCGGCGAGGTGGTGCAGTCTATCAGTAACTATCCAGCATACGCCGCGCTGATCTATAAAAATCTGAACAAAGGGATGAAAAGCATACTCAGTAGTTGCTCTGGCTATGGAAAGACCAATTTGTTTGCTACCACCTCGACCCGAAAGTATGTAACCCACCCTTTGATAGGTTTTTTCCATCCCATTGGGGGTGGCAACTCCAGAGGACGACGAACTTGGCGAAGAGAGAGAGGTGGAAGAGGTTGCGGTTGCAACCGGCCCGGTAGGCTTCCGGCCCCAAATGTTCGCAGCTTTAGAGGAAACAGCGGTGGTTGAGGTTGAGGCCAGCTTTCCGGTGCCGCCGTTAGTGTAAAAGTTGGTGAAGGCGATTTCCCCGAGAGAAATCAGCTCACCGACCACCTCGACAACGGTATTTTGGCGGAGAACATTGGCTCTTGGTCCCCAACCTCCGGGATGGGTAACTGTGACGGGCCTGAAGGACTCAACGTTGTTTCGATAGACGCGGAATAACACCTTAGCGGACTCCTTCTGCGTGGAGTGTACGAGTCCGGTGCAACAAACTTGTGCAGGGAAAGGTTCAGCATCGTCGTGGAGGCGGTGGAGAGTATAGATTTGTAATTCGTCAGTTGTGGGATCGAGGACCGCGGCAACACAGAAGTAGCAGGCATCGAGGACAGGTTCTTCGATACGGTTTTGCTTAACCCACACGGATGCGGGGAGATGGAGTATGTCGCCACCTACGATGGGGACCACGAGTTGGACATCGAACTTGTACTTGTCCAACGGAGTAAGCTCGACGACTTTGACGATTGAAGTGATGATGAGCATTATGATGGCGTTGACGGTATGGAAGAGGGAGAAGGGAGTTTGGAATGGCGCTCTTTATGTAGTGAGAGAGGGAGAGGGGCGGAGATAGCAGAATCGGTTTGAACGACCTACAAAGCCCAATGGGTAAGAAGGGAAATGCAATGTTTGGCCAAGGTCGCTATGTCCAATCTATTATTGGGGAGGACATGTGAGCACAAACATGAACAAACAGCACAGAACGGTCTGGAATGGAGCGGATCCTCATAAGATAGAGGCCATTACAGCCTTCGGCCAATGGTCCCATTGTAGGCAGGAGGGGAAATGCAAGTTTTGCAAAGGTTACATTGTCGACTGATCTTAATTGAAACGAAAGTGACTATTTACGGCAAGAGCCACGGATGCAAATTAAGGTTGTTTTTCGTCACAAATAATGAAGCAAACAAGTAACAAGCAGCAAAATATGGTAAGATAAACCTTAAAAAAATGGCAGGTACGAGCTGGAACACCAGAGATCATGAATAAGATCGAATATATAAGAGGAATATAAATATGAATGCCCTTGTGGAGTACTGTAAGATTGGAAGAGGTACAGAAAGGCCCCATAATTGATACAATTGACATAAGTAGCTGTTATTGCAAGGACGATACAGTGAAGACAACGTAATAAACAATAAGTAAATCGGTTAAGCAGAATGCCGCGGAAGCCCAAGGCACGCGCGCAAAGGAACAATCCAATGTGAGTGTAGTACATGTAAGCAAGGTCCACATCATAGCAGCTAAATGAGTATGATGTTAGTTCGCGTCCTTCAGAAGAGGAATGTGCGCGGCATCGTCTGCATCGAAATCAGGCGCGACAAAGGCAACGTAAGAACCATGCACCCCAATTTTACACCCCCGATGAACTGGCGACAATGGAGGATAACCCCATCCTCGGCCCAATAACATCAGAAACCTTGAAGAGGGTGTACAAAGACACAAAGGCGGCGATGTCGGATGCCAATATGTATGAAGAAGTATGCGCAGTTTGCGGGGCACTGGCCACTCAGTCGCATATCACGAAGATATCACTGCAGTCACCACATGTTCCAATCAGTGCGATGCGTTCTCGACTACGCTGCCCGGAAGATGTCCCACAACGACTCGCAGATGAATATGATGTCAGCGATTTAGACACGCGGTTCACAGGAATTATGCTATCACGCAGCGGTTTCTCCTCCAATGGATCCGCAGGAACGTCCGATATGAAGATGCACTTCTGCCACCCGTGCCTGGAATCTTTACAGCGTCCAGCGGAAACACCACCACGCTTTGCCATTGCGAATTGGAACTTTGTGGGATCCCTGCCGGAGGAACTCTTCGAGCGAGCGACAATGGTTGATTTCAGCATGGCGGCCCCTGCGCAGTGCGCGCATTACATTGCAGTCGTTTACGGAGGAAGTTTTAATAGATTGAAAGGACACTCGTATGCAATGTTGGCCGATCCTGCACCCCCAGCACTTCTTCTTCCCAGAGATATGGCACCGACCGGAGACATATTCGTTACGACTGTTGGTGCGTTCACCAAGGAAGAGTCGATCCGTGTCGAAAAGGAGTATCGCGGTGATCGGGAGACCATATACTCTCTCCTATCATTCTATAAAGAGCACAACAGAATATACGAGCACATCACGGTCGACAGCTCCTTACCGGATAAGGTCTTTGAGGAAGCCACCATCATCACCAATATTTCGAAAGACGACCCGGAGTACGCTGAGATATCAGCAACTCTACAAGCGTCTACCAGTACTCATCGCGTGCCTTCAACACCTGAAAGTGAAAACTACGTGAGCGCGGAAGTCCAAATGGAAAGCGAAACATCACTTATCATCCAAAGTCGAACGGACGAAAGCAATGGAACCCAAGTAAAACGAGTAATTCAGCTCCTTGTGGATCATCAGGACCCCAACCGTGTACTCATGAAAAGGTCAACAACGTTTGTATCAGACGACGACCCCGAATCCTGGTACTTGCGGATCCCGGAACTTCTGTCATACGGTCGAGGAGGACCAAGTGAAAGACGAAAGAATCCGATATCCCTCGAAGAATGGATAGCCTATGTACTCAGGCTTCCCAAGCAGCGATTTGCCAAGCATCCAGCATTCATATTGATGGCATTCAACATTGCGGCAAGGACGCGAGCTCGATCGTCAGTATATCTCCGATGTCGTTTGTCGCCCAAAACGGCCGAATTAGCAGCTACAGTTACGGTGGAGGAAATCCAACGCTACGCCGAACGGGAAGCAGCGAGGACGGAAGCTGCCAGGCGCTCCTTGCCGGTGGCAAATGTAGCACCCGTGGGCGCAGGAGTTTTGGCGTTGCAGAATGGTGTTCAGGCTGGCATGAGTTCGTACTGGGGTTCTAATGAAGAGCGAGTCGCCGCCATGAATCGTTTGAACGCGTACACGAATACGCTGGGTCTACCGAACATTTTCTTCACCGTCACACCTGACTCAATGAATTCTTTTCGGGTTGTGCAGTATAGCCAGTACGAAGGTGCAGACAGGGCGGTGTCGGGAATCAATAAGCGCATTAAAGCAATGTCACGAGAGGAACGGAAGGCGGAGGTTGGCAAGAACCCAATGGCGGTCGCAAGGCACTTCGAACGCGTCATTGATGTCATTATTTCTGAATTCCTGGGATGGGATACTGCGAAGCAACAGCCGAAACGAGGCGGAGGGGCTTTAGGGGTGATAAAGGCGTTTTCGGGAGCAGTGGAGACGCAAGGGTCTGGAAATCTTCATGCCCATTTCTTACTATGGGTATATAATCTTCCCTCAACGACGCAGCGATACATGGCACTAGCCAGCGGCCCAACAGCATCAATAAGCCTTCAGCAAATAGCGGATTATGCCGCATCTGTGGTCAGCAGCACATCACCGATTCCACTACATCCTTTCTGTCCTTCATGCACGTCACCGCTCGAGTTCCAACCAATTCCACTACGAGCATATCGTCGGGCGCGTGCGAACTGGTCGGCACCGGTATCAGCAATATGTGTCGGGTGCGGGGAAAGTATGTCGGATAGCGATGTAGCAAGCAACTCTGCTGAATATTTTGCGACACGGAGCGGCATTTTGAGCGTGGATCTGTGGACACAGACGGATGTTGATTATGCAAACTGCACTTGGGATCCTGTTCCATTAGAGTCTATTATTGAACCACGATGTGCAAAAGATGTACTCAACTTTGAGAAGAGTCTGTTCACGTATCAAGAGCATTCGTGGAAACACGCTCGGAGTTGCTACAAAAAGAGTGTCCGCACCCCCAGTGGTACCTATTGTCGGTTCTTGAAACCAGAGAACCCAGTTGCCAGCACGCAAGTTTCAGCCATGACAGTCTCATTTCAACGCCAGAATGGGTCGCTGTATTTGAACAACTACAATCCATTGTTTGCCGGCACGTTTCGTTTTAACCACGACATACGCCTGTTGCTGGGAGGGGAAGCGGCCGATATCAAGCAGTATGTCCTTAAATACACGTATAAACCACAAGTTCAATTCGAAAAGATTCACACAATCTACTTATCTGCGCATCGCAAAAGTCAGCAACGGGAGAACAACTCCGTGGATGGTGAAGAGACTCCTGCATGGACCAAAGGGTTTCGTCGAATGAAACGGCAGGTCACGGAATTGACCGGCAAGATGGAAGTGACGTCCACGATGGCAGCGCTCTATCTTCTCCGGAAGTCGGCATTCTACGAGTCGCACGATGTTGAAAACCTGTACATAAAATCGATCATTAACGCAATGACACTTGAGGGAGAAGTAGATGTGGTCTTTGGGCGGGGAGCTGATGGCGCGGACGATGAAGATGCGGGCATCGGTGAAGAAGAAAGCATGGGAGATAACAGTATAGGCCCCGCGAAGAAATTGATAGCCGTCAACAAAGGGAGCGACTACTTGGGCCGACCTGCATCCAACGACTTTGAGAGTATGTGTCTATACTCCTTCACTGCCGAGTACATGAAACGTAAGACCAAGAACGTGGCAGGAACGCACGAGTTCATACAAGGGCACCCACAACGGAGATCGCACCGATTGGAGAAGCGCAAGAAGACGGTGTTTGTCAATGTAGTTACGAAGCGAATAGCTGATTTGACAAGGGATGATGTGACCGAGACCGAACGTGAGCGCACGTTCCAAATACTTCTATTTCTCTTCAAACCGTATCGGACGCTAGCGTGTTTGAAGACTTCCAGCAGCTGGGAACAATCATTTTACGACTATACGGCACTTGACGACGGTTCCGCCAACTTTTTAGCGCTAGGACGATTCCTGCGCAACACGGAGGACCACTACCTCGGTAAAAGACGTGCAGCGGAGCAGGGGCGTCGCAACAGAGAGGCCGAATTGCGCGAAAACCATCCCGAACTTCCCGTGATATTGAGGACATCAGACGAAACGGAATGCATGGATGGGGATGACAGCGTCTCGGAGACATCGGACACGTCCAGTGAGGCGAGTTACGAAGATTTTTACCCAGAGGACGACGAGGAACCCATGACGGATTTGAGGGACGTGCCTTGCACTCAAGAAGCCATGGCGTTCGCTACAACATTGGGATCGGTACCGACGTGGCAAACAGAGATCGGGCATGTCAGCAATCTTCACGAATTTGATGCAGCGGCCAACGAGGTGGAACATCCCGTCACTACGGAGAACGCCATGCCTGACCGACGGGCACGAATTTATGCACTGTTTCCAACGATGGCGACTCAAATTGAACACTATGAATGCTGCTTGGGAGATTCGGAATGGAGAGAGGCGCATGCAAACTCGCCCAACGCACAGGTGGACGAATTCCCAACCATTGCACAAGTATCGCAACATTTCGGATTGACCAAAGAGCAGCACCGTATCTTCGTTCTGTTTGCGGCAGGCTTGATATTCGCATTTGCAGCAGAAGATGATGTGTCTCTAAGCAAATCGAGAGGGACCAACGGCAGTTCATGTCGTGTGACAGCATCTATGTGGGGGCAGGCAGGTACCGGCAAAAGCTTTATTCTCAAAGCACTTCTTCACTTGGCAAGAAGCTGGGGGCGGCCTGATGCAGTGATGACAACTGCACCGACAGGGATGGCAGGCGCAAACGCGGGGGGAGTACATCTACACAAAATGTTTAACTGGACTACCATATGTACACGTCGCACACGAGTCACTCCTACCGAAATACTCCGATTTGCACCTTTGAAATTACTGATTGTTGATGAGACAACACTTCTCAGTAAGCAGTATGTCGCGTTGCTAGAAGAAACCCTGAAGATGGTGATGGATAAACCGCACTTGGAGATGGGTGGAGTGTCGATACTTATCTGTGGGGATTGGTACCAGTTATCAGCATGGTCAGGAACTAAACTATACACCCGATTGAAGGCTTCGGATGCAGCCAGAATAGCAACGGGCCATCGGATATATCACGGAATTTGTAATGTCTTCTTTTTGACCCGGAACATGCGACAAGGCGCACAAACTCCGTATGCGAAACTGATGACCAACATGCGAACCGGTCACTTAAGCAAGGACGACATAGCACTGCTGAACGGACAAGTGTTGACGCCAGGAGAACGACCAATTGTGAATGATACGGAGCTTTTTCGACCAATTCTTACAACAGCCAACTTCCATCGCGTTGCATTTAACAGGGGTTGCATAGAGAAATTCGCGCTCGGACGGCAGGAGGTCGTGTATCGATTCAGCGCTGTCGTAAAAGCAACGCGAAAAGGAAATGTGACGGCAGAAGAGAGGTGGAGTTTGCGAAAGTTGCCAGATACATCAACAGGTTCATTGGCCATGACGCTGGATCTGTGTGTTGGAGCTCCGGTGCAAATCACTAAGAACGTGGATCACAGAAGAAAATTGCTGAATGGAGCGCTCGGTACGGTAGTAAAAATTCAGTTAAACGATGCGGGCACATTGACAGAGTCGACACTTGGTAACGGAACACGCCTTTTGATCTCCGACAAATTGCCGGACATAGTTTTCGTGGCGCTGAAAAATCACGAAAATGTTCAACTACAACCAGGTCTACCGCGCGGCGTAGTGGGGATCCGTCCGTTTCAAGCAACCAGTGCAGTGCAAGTGAAGCTACCCCACCGCAGTTTCAAGATTCGCATCACCCAGCTGCCTTTTGTGTTAGCGTTTTCTTTGACTGTCGACAAAATCCAAGGACTTACCGTACCTGGCGTCGTATTAGCACCGCTACCGACACCACTTCGGAAAAGTCCGCAGCGCGCCTCTATGTACGTTGGTTGGTCACGGGGAACGACACTGGAAGGACCCATGGCGACTCGAATATTACAGCCGCTGACTGCTGCCGACATAGAATACTTCAAACCAAGTCCCGAAATTGTCAAAGAGCTAGAGCGATTAAAACGACTAGCAGGTCAGACGGACGTTAGGATGGAACAGTTTGTACGCACTGCCAGCACAAAAGAGAGTTTCATCGAACTGTTCGGGGATGACTAGTAGAACTCATGTAATATAGAAGTAGTTTCAATCAGATTTTTATTCTTGGAAGGTACAAGTAGCACTGTGGGTCACTCTATGGTAAAGTACCTAAAAAAGTTGTATTGGTCAGACCTTCGCGCAAGTGGATATTGAAGGACGCGATGGAATACTTACAGGATAACAGACAAGTTGTATTATCGCCCAAGTGGATATTAAAGGACGCGATGGAATCCTTACAGGATAACAGACAACGACCAGCGGGAAAGGAAAGTGAGGTATGATATCAAGGATCGCTCACAACGCACCAACATTGAACGGGACCGGCACCGTGAAGATTCATCGCAAAAGGCACGAGCAAAAACGGTGGCAGTGAGGTGGACCGTGCTTACGTAAGCAAAATTTGAGGAACTCTGCTCCGGACTCACCTGAGAAAATCCCACGCGCGTTTGAAAATTATTTGAGCACACTATGATGCTGACCACCCAAGGAAAATCATATGGGATGCAAGAGAAAAAAATGACCGATTTTCGGAATGTCTTAAAAAATTTCAGCTCGTAGGAAAAAGCGTGGGATCTGGAGAAAATGCAATTTGATCTACGAAAAAAACAAAAGAAATACCCCCATTCTCCATGGAAACAAGGGTCTGGGGTGACTGGGCCAGGGGCGTTTCAAAGGCGACACTTGGTGGTGCCCCAGACCCCTCTAAGACTCTGGTATATACCAGAGAATAAATCGTGCTTTTGCTTCTGCCGAGATATTTTCATCACCCCGCTCCATTTCGTTTGGAGAGAACCCTGTTGCTGTTGACTTTACCGAATTGATATTGTCAATAACTCACTGAAGATTATTAACCCATTTTTTATCATTATTTGACCCCATGATTTGGTCTAACTGCCGTTTAATATCGCCTCCTCTTCTCTCAACGTACGCATTACTTTGCGGACTTGTGAATAAAAATGTTTGATTCCACTATCACCGAGTTCTCTTTTGAAGATTTGTTGAAAATGCGCGCCTTGATCCGTTTGCATTATTGAGATTTTCTTTCCTTCTCGTCGAGCCTTGTCAGGGCACTTCTTTAATGCTTCGGTCACTTCTTCTTCACGTTCGCCTCTAAGTGGAGCAGCATATCCTTTTAGCGACATGGATGAAATGTAGAATGTTGTGTGGATTGTATAAATCAAATCTATTGTGATCTTTCCTATGTAAATGATCAATTATTCGGTTCAAACTCGTAAATTGCTTCCCTATCGTCTCCAAAGTCTCCAAGCGGAACCCACGAATTGTCTTGTGGGTTGTTATACCCGACCCACTTTACAAGGAATTCGACCCCTTCCTCTCCATCTACCATGCGAGTATGATGTAGTCTACCTCGTAATATCTTCCTGAGTTGGTGGAGGATTGACGGGCTGAGCGGGTACTGGAGTCATTTGTGCTGGAACAAGCCGCAAAGTGCATGCTGGAAAAAGTCCTTGGAGGGCGTTTTCCTTGAGAATCTATATGAATGCACTGCACTGTACTGGTTCTAGTGCACTGCCTCGGCAGTAGTGAGATGGAGCTATAGTCAGGATGAGTAGTATATATTGTCTAGAGTACAAGAGAGTGCTGGGGTGAGGCTACAAGAGGTAGGGACGTGGCGTAGGTATGGCGCAGGGCCAAGAGCCAAGCCACATCCAGGACATGCCCCCCCTTACAGATAGAAAGGCGGGAAGAATACGACACGCCAAAGCAAAGGAATACTAAAGGAGAATATGTCACGCAGAGGTCGGTTCCGGGTCTTCTGTCTTCGGCCGATATACCCAGGGGACTTGACCCCGGAGGAGTCGCTGTAACTCACCATCGGCAAGATTGGCACGACGGAGCTGATTGACGTGATATTGTGCCTTGACGGGTTTGCCGGAAAGGTCTTGAAGTACGTAAGAGTCAGGGAAAGTGCCGGAACCGGTGACGACGAGAGGGCCATAGCGCTTGACTTGAAATTTTTTGGGTTTGGCTACCTCGATGAGAACGAGGTCATTGGGGACGAAGACCTCGTGGGCGAACAAGTTGTTGTCATGCC
This sequence comes from Phlyctochytrium arcticum, assembly GCA_025602905.1. Classification (NCBI taxonomy): domain Eukaryota; kingdom Fungi; phylum Chytridiomycota; class Chytridiomycetes; order Chytridiales; family Chytridiaceae; genus Phlyctochytrium; species Phlyctochytrium arcticum. The sequence continues at coordinate 22,572 of JAHLKI010000081.1, forward strand.
GTTCCTTAACGCGTTGCATATAATCCTGGGCGAGCTTGTTGGCATGTACGCGGGCGTCGATGGCGTCCATCAATTCGCGAAGGCGGTCCTGGGTAAGCTGCGGTGTTGTGGGAAATCCGGTGGGAAGGGGGAGGGCATCGCCGGGAATACGTGGCTCCACACCATACTTTAGGAAGAAAGGTGAGTATCCTGTGATTGAGTGTTTGCGGGCGCGGATCGCAAACAGAGCGACAGGTACAAACAAATCCCATTGGTTGGGGGCGAAACGAAAGTCGGTCAGGTACTTGGTGATAATCCCTCCAAGCAGGCCGTTGAGCTTTTCGTTTCTGCCGTTAGTCCTGGGATGATAAGCGGAAGTTGTGCGGTGATGGATAAGGTGCTTTGATGTGAACTGCGCAAGGACGTCGCCGACAAAGTTATTTCCGAGATCAGACAATAGTTCGGCAGGCATGCCGTGCTCCAGGAAGATCTGATGATACAAAGCGTCGGCAATTTTGGGGGCTGTGGCTTCCTTGAGCACTACTGCAACCGGCCAATCTAGGGTGTGTTCAAGAAATGTGAGTATCCAGCGATTACCGCGGCCTGTGATGGGAAGAACACCAATAAAATCCATGGACCAACGTGAAAAGGGGCGGACAGGACGACGTAAGGGGTGCAATGGGGCGTTGGGCTGGTTGCTACGCGGGGCACTGACTTGACAAGCGGGGCAGGCCGAAGTAATTGCTGTAAGCGACGACGCTAAGTCGGGCCACCACACTCGGGTGCGAATGATATCACGCAGGGCTTTTCCACCGAGGTGGCCTAAATCATTATGGAATTTGACAATGGTGTCGGCGCGCAGGGGGAGTGGGACGTAAGGGATGTGGTCGTAAAGAAGGGCGTCGTCCGCGTCTAAAGAAAAATGGCGAAGGTGAGTGTGACAATGGGTGCGGGTGGACTCATCGACCGGGAGGTGGGTGACGAGCTTCGCGGCATAGTCGTAGTCGAATGTGACACCTTGGCGAGACTGCACAAGCACTTGCTGGACTAATTCCGGCCAGGTATGGGTCCAGACCTGGGGTTCGTTAGCAGAGGCTGGGCTTAAAGCTTGGAGTCGGGCTGCCAGTTCGTCGGGTTCACCAAGTTTCTCCGCGAGCTTGGTTTTCCATAACAAGCGAGACAGGGCATCGGCGACTTTTTGCTGGTCGCCTTTCCGATACTGTATGATGAAATCATACTCTGTGAGCAACATAACCCAACGAGCCATCCGGCGCGACAGCGATTTCTGGGTTAGTAGATGTTCCAGCGATTTGTGATCCGTTCTGATAAGGAACGTTGGGCCCTCTAAATAGTGACGCCAGATGCCTAAAGCGTGAACGATGGCCAAGAGCTCCTTTTCGTGTATCGGATAATTTCGTTCATGAGAATTGAGCTTCCTGGAGTGGTAGGCCACAACGTGTTCGAGACCGTTCGCGTCTAGCTGGAGTAATGCACAACCCAAAGCCCAGTCGGAGGCGTCGGCATCTACGATAAATTGTTTTTTGAAGTCCGGGTGAGCAAGGACAGGGGCAGTGGTCAACGCAGTCTTAAGCTCAGAGAATGCGAGGTCTTGTTTCGTAGTCCACACGAGACGAGGACCCTTGGTGGCTTCGTATAACGGAGCGGCAAGCTGAGCGAAATTCTTGATATGCTGGAGAAAGTAGACGCACATTCCGAGAAAAGTTTGCAGTTCACCGAGGGTCGTGGGGGAAGGAATGGCGTCAATGGCAGCAATTTTAGACGGGTCTGGCCTGATCCCGTTTGCCTCGACTATGAACCCAAGGTACTTGAGGGACGATTGGGCCCACTTGCATTTTTCAAAACGTAAATGCACCTTGGCGGCCTGAAGGCGTTGCAAGACTATGTCGACGTGTCGAAGATGGTCAGTCATTGAGCTGCTGAAGATAAGGATATCATCAAGGTAAGCAAAAGCAAACTTTCCAAGCACGTCGCCAAGAGCATTGTTAATAAAGCGCTGATACGCCGATGGACCATTGGTTAACCCAAAAGGGAGAACTAGCCAATAGTAATTGCCCAAAGGAGTTGTGAAGGCGGTCTTGTGCTGACTCGACCGATCCATCGACAAGCGGTAAAACGCCTTCTGCTGATCCAAGGAGGTGAATATCGTGGCGCCACTCAATGCGGACAAGATACGACCAATATGTGGTAAGGGGAAACGGTCGCGGATGGTCTTACGGTTTAGGGCACGATAATCGATACAGAGCCGTAAACCTGCGCCGCCGGGTTTCTTTGCGAAGAGTATCGGAGATGCCCACTCGCAGTTGGGTGGAGCTTCCTTGATGAACCCCGCTGCGAGAAACAGGTTAAGTTGGTCGCGTAGTTCCTCTTCCTCGGCTGGTGAGAGGCGACGGGGGTTGGACTGTACCGGGACATTATCCGTGGTTTGTATGCTGACTTTGGAGGTATCCGCGGGATCGTAGGGATGAATTTTATCAAAATCGGCGAACAATGACTGGTACTTGGCAACCACCTCGGCCAAGGGGGCAGGGAGTTGGCTGGGATCAAACGCGTCGGTGGATAAGGCAGTGCCGGCAGCGGATCGTAACGGTTTCGCGATAGGGGCTTCAGACAAGGCAGGTGCAGCGCTCGAAACGAGAGCTTGCAAACGCATAGTCGGAGCCGGAGGGGAATCGGCGGTGGGCATAGCCAAGAAACACTGATCGGGCTGTTTGCGTAAGAGTTTGTTAAATTGGTTGGCGCTTAGATAGATTGGTGTACGGTCCGAGCGTATTCTGTTGAGATCAATGCTACAGAGCTTCGCAGGGTTGGGGCTGTCGAGGTGTGGTTTGGTCCTAGTGGGGATGACTATGGTATGGATCTGACTGGTGCGACTGTCGGGCCAGACGATAACATCCTGGTCAGGTTGGTGTGATGTAGTAACTGAGTTGCGCTTGGACCAATCTAGACCGAGAATAATGTCAGCGTGAGCGAACGGGAGGACAGTCACAATGATAGAGTCGGAAAATTCGGCAAACTGAACATCAACAACCGCTTTTCCGAGGGATTTCGCAACTTGTTCATTTCCGAGAGTAACCGTGCCGGAGGTTTTGATGGTCGGAATGTTGTGACGCTGGACAAAACTGTCGGAGATGAAGCAATGCGTGGACAATCCGTGGCCTGTGCTCCGGGGCTGGGAACAACTGTTCCTTGAAAAGTAAGACGGGGGGATTTACCGGTGGACTGCGAGATAACTTGTAAACAGGCAGCATCATCCGGTAATTCCGGGTTAGGAAAAGCTTCTGCGGGCGAAGTGGGTACCGAATTACCAGCTGGCAACAGCGAATCGAGTAGAGGGCGTGTTTCCAGTTCAATCACATCCGCTTCCGGGGACGATTTCCACTCCACAGGTAGAGAAGAGGAAGTGTTTACGACTTGCTGGCATGATTCATCATATCGCAAATAGGCTAGACCCGCTTCGTCATCAGAACTATCCACTTCCTCCATCATGTAGTGGAGGCGAGGTTCGAAATTGCCTTTCTTTTTGACCCAGGGCTTCAGCTTGCCTTCCTTGATATGGCGCTGACGCTTATGGCAATCAAACATTTTGTGACCTCGCTTATTACAGTACCAACAAGTACTATCGTACGCGTTAGTCTTTGAGGAGGAGGAGTGACCGCGCAAAGCTTGTAAAGTTGGAGTGGCATCGCCAGAGTCGGAATCACTGGAATCCGCATGGTTGGTGTGGGCGTGCAACGCTAAGCGATCTAACTCCATAGGCGACTGCGGGGTGACCGGCGCATAAGCTGTGGTAGCCGACTGTATCGCAGGTGTCAGGACCGTGGAGTATTGCGTCTCGCGGCCTGAGCTGTTCCCCGAAGTGTTGTACGAGAAGGAGGAGTTGATAGTAGGAATTAGGTGCGCACGACTTTTGGCAGGGCTGTAAGCGAATTCGGCGAGTTGAGCATAGTTGATGGCCTCGGCCAAAGACTTTGGTTGGCGAAGCTCGACCGCAGGGCGTACTTTGGGATGAAGGTTTTTCTTAAAGAAGATGACTTTCTGCCGTTCATCCATGGTAGTAACCTGGCTCTCCAAAGCTGTCCATTTGTGGATATAATCCTCGATCTGACCAAATTGATGTTCTAGGGCAAAGATAGCATCGTAAATGTGCTCGTCTTGGATTAATTTCAAGAAACGATTCCGAAAGGCACAGCAAAACGTATCCCAATCGATAATTAAGGGATCGGTTTCGTTCGAGCAAATCAATAATTTTTCCGCGGCTGGAAGCGTTTCGAGAGTGAGACCTTTTTGAGCAAACACAGTATCGCGCAGGCGGATTTGCGAGAGGTACCAAGTGCGTGCGACTGCATCCAAGGCAGACGCTACTACATGGATGCGCTCGGAAGGGGCAGTCTGATCCTGACGAAAGCCTTGTTGGACACTAGCTAACCAGTTCTCCACATCTTCCCCGGGGAGGCCTTTGAACGAATAGCAGCGGAAGAAACGACCAGTGCCGGTCAAGTTAGGAGTCGCGGAATGGGAATTGTTGTCGATGGCGGTGGTCGTAATTGTTGGGCGAGTACTTGGTCGGTTAGTCTGCGCTGCTTGAATGTTGACGCGATCTTGGACAGTCGCGACGCGTTCTTGAACCGCGTTCAAATCTGTCCGAAGGGACTGGACGACTCCGACTTGATCGTGCAGCGTCGTTTGCAACGCCGTAATGTTGCGTTGGAGAGGGGCGAGATTCTGCTCCAAGAGCTGTTGAAGTTGTTCGACGGTGATGGACATTGGGAAGATGGGGGCGAGGGTGGGAAGGTGGGTCGGACGCGTCGAAGAGGTGGGCCGGACGCGTCGAAAGGGGAAATGATCTGATAAAACACGTGGTCTGCGACAGACCGAAGAGTCTTCAACTGCAACGTAGCCTTCTTGCCTGTGAAGATGTGACTGCCTTGAAGGATCGGAACTCTTAGAGTGGTGCTACCATGAGATGGAGCTATAGTCAGGATGAGTAGTATATATTGTCTAGAGTACAAGAGAGTGCTGGGGTGAGGCTACAAGAGGTAGGGACGTGGCGTAGGTATGGCGCAGGGCCAAGAGCCAAGCCACATCCAGGACAGTAGTATAGAAACGTCGAAACTGTAATCACATTTGACCACTTTAGCCACCCCGCACCTCCATCCTGTGTCCTACTTGCGCCACTTTACGTAATCTTCGAGTCCGATGGAGAGGCATGAATGCGCATTCGAACGGTTTTCCGATGGAGAGAACTGTACATCGATATGTCAAAACAATTTCAGAGGTGTAAAAAATTAAAAAATTTGAATTCATCGAGACAACTCCAGAAAAAAGGGTCATTCTAAATGTGTCAAATCGGGAATGTGTGAAAAACAGATGTTTTCACCCACTTTTCACCCCGTTTATATCGATAAACCATCAAAACGTTGAACATCATACAAAAACTGGGGCTTTATTAACTTGAAACCCCACCTTTTCGACACTTTTCACCGGCCGGGACTGGAGGAGAAATCCTACCCCGGAAACAGCCTCACTTGCTACATTTTTACCAACATACAATACGAACATTCTTTATTCTCTACACACTTATCAAGTACGATACTGTTACAAGGGTTACACTACATGAGTCTTTCATCAGATTGACACCTCCACCACTTTCATTGGGTAAATTTCCAACATCACTGAGTGTTCAAGCCATGCTATAGAGCCGGGTCATTAGTGCCAGAACCATCATTCCCGTCGGGCCGTCGGGCGGCGCAAAGCCCGCAATACTACCCGCAAGTTCCCTCCCTTTCTCATCTTCACTCTCTCTACCCCGTCGCTGTAGGCACTCCATTACTCTCGAAAGGCTACGGAGAGTTACAAAATGATGTGACTAGACCGTTGTTGGAATTCCCTCAAAAATCCAGTGTTATATCAATCCACCGCTCATTCAGGGTTGACTTATGCAGTGCTCGCACAACATAAACATTCAATCAACCCGTCTCCATGTGCCAAAGTACGCTTACATATCCATATTAAACGACCAGGAATGGATTCAGAATAACACATTAGAGTTAAGAAATGTACGAAATATGATTATCTCGCTTGTGCGTTTCTGTAGCCAACTTTGCTGCCATCTCACGGAACACGGGTTCTGCACCAGGTGCACAGTGGCTAGCATACAAAGCAAATCGTTGCCTATTTCTAAGCAAGTAATCCTCTGATTCATCCCCGGCTAAACCTCGTAACATATCAAGTTGCAGAACCTCCGACGGCAGTGGAAGTGTCACTGTCTTGTGCCTTTCCAACGGTCCTGTGAGGGGTGGCAGGTCTTCGAACTTCGCAAAGCCCCGCAATTCTTCGTTGAATAATTGTTTGTACTGATGTCCGGCATGTAGTATCCACCTATGCATCACCCCAAGAGCCACCTCTCGGCTAACTTCGCCTATGAACAGACCTTCTCTTTCTGATCCGACTCCCCCAAAAGAAATAAAAAAGAGGATTTGCCAAAAGTCATTCAAGTCCGTCAGCACGACGATTCGATCGAGAACATGGATGCAACTATCCAAAAACAACAACGCCTCTGCTTTTGCTTGACTCAGCCCCTGTCCATGGTTTTTCTTCAACTCGATAAAACAAATTGGATTATTGTTGATTGTAATGACGAGATCCGGATTCCCAGTTATGGCATCGACTTCCGCCGCCTCGAAAGTCCGTCGAGCGTTCATATTTTGGGCATTCTTGACTTCCACACTTCTCAAGGATTTAATGTCTAACGCATTCGAAAACCATGCAGAGGTTTGCGGCCATTGCTGCCCCTCAACTTCCGGACCCCAATTATAAGGAGTAGCGATTTTTCGAGGATAACCTTCGAAATTTGTGTCGCCACCCTGCTCAACGTATTAGCCACTGAAAGGGGAAGCATATGATCACATAGAGCCTACTTACGTGAATTTCCGAGTAACCCAGCGAGTTGAGGACGCTCTGAAGGGCCTGCTCGCCGATTTGCGAAGCGGGCACTGTGCGTTTTTCTACCGTAACAAGTGACAAGTGAGCATGCCATTGACAGACACTTGATAAATAACGAAACAACTAACTCTGCTTTTTTGACGCCTCTTGCTGTAATTCCTCAACTCGTGTGAGTTTTCCGTCCAATCTTCGCAGAATCTCCGATTGACTTTCATCTTGAAGACGACAGAAGAAGCCATGACCGTAATTAGCAAGACTGTCGACAAGGACAACCCGAAAACACTTCCTTACCATTCGTTGTCGACTGAACTCGCTCCGGCACCACAATCAGCAGCGGGTTCTCCTCAGTGTCCTTCAGCGTATCTACTTTGCCGCGTGGGTCAATAAAGTGCTTGGGTTCGGGTTCGTCTTTGTCTTTCTCTAGTGCTTCTACGTTGGCGTAGACGAGGAGTTCTCCGGCCACCACCCCAGGCTGTATATGTTTGGACGTTTTCCACTCGTTCCATACTTCCTTTCGCAGATTGTCCACATTCGAGGTTTCTGAGAGAGAAATGGAGGTGGCGGTTCCAAGTGCTTTCTTGCCGTTGGCAGTAGTTAGTTGATACCAGATTGTCGCCATGGTTGTTTCCTGAATTATTTCGCCGTATTTCGGCTACTGGAATGGTCGGTCAGTCAACAACTGCAGGTGGCTTATGTCAGTGGCACAGATATCAAAAAGTAGCGCGCGCCGCGTGGGCGGCGGTTCTGTACAGAGGGCAGTACTAGAGGCAGTACTAGAGGCAGCACTAGAACCAGTACAGTGCATTCATATAGATTCTCAAGGAAAACGCCCTCTAAGGACTTTTTCCAGCATACACTTTGCGGCTTGTTCCAGCACAAATGACTCCATTACCCGCTCAGCCCATCAATCCTCCACCAACTCAGGAAGAGGTAGACTACATCATTGACAAGCGA
>JAHLKI010000082.1:0-29188 GCA_025602905.1 Phlyctochytrium arcticum
CCATCGTTCCCACCCGCAATAAAGCCAGCGAGAAAATGACGATTGAAACAAGTAGACAGAGATCAACTAAGTTACTGTGGGCCACTGTTGTTCGAGTTGATGTTGATGCTGCGGCCGGGGGGATTGTGCCATACAGGGCCTTGTTGAAGATTTTGCAGCAAGCAGGGAACCGGATGTAGTTCCCAAATTTCCCCAGGTAGGCCCTTGTTCGGAGCATACATTCACCTGGTCTGAGGCCGGCCTCTGAGTGCGTTGTAGGCACTTGACCTTGAACACGATCAAACATCTGGCTGCATGCGACGCATTGGACGAAGGTGCCATTGATGGACCAGTTGGCACCGTCCATATGGGCTCCTTAAGACAAGTCCCACCAGATCCCAGTGCATCTCTAACTGATTGCGCTTGTACAATCGACGAGCTGACGGTTCTCTATTTGGGCAATAAGGTTCTAGGCCTAATTCGGCGTAGCTGATGTCGCTCCTCCACTTTCGGCTCAGCTTCATCCAACAGCCGCAGCACCCCATGAACAGTTTCCGGTTGTTGTTGCATCAGTCGGATGAAATTGCTGCATCGCCTACGGAAAACGTCAGTCACGGTCTCATGAAAGCATAACAATCATTCGATCAACAGGACCGTCAAGATCGCGTCAAAGACCTCGCTCCTACGATCAATGGCTCCACCCCACAAGTCTCATTGTAGATGCATGCCTGAGCCTTATTGGATCGACGCGGCGATGGCCTTCAAGATCTCACCTCAGAGCTCAAACCTATTCCTTTCGGAATCTTGTGGTCCGGATCGTGAAACGGTAAGTGTGGCGCAGGTCTTGGTGGACAAATTTGTGGAGTTCCTCAATTCTGTACGGTATGATGCAACGAAGTCTTGCGCCCCTGTTATGAATGCCGTGGTAAAGGAACACGATTAATACCTACAGTACACACCTATAGTACAGGACATCTCAGAATGACAAAGGAAGGGTATATGATATTTCCCATAGTTTTTAGGTGCGCAGGGTGCCGCGCATTCCGCGCTTTGCACTTAACTTTGAGCTTCTTTTTTTTCATTTACGCAAAATGCAACAAGGTTATTTGCCATTAGTTGCAGCCACCACCAACAAACGAAAACAACGGCTCTCAGCGGCTCTCATGAATCTCGGGCGGGCCGTGGGAGGAAGGGAGCGGAAGGACAAGACGCAAATACGCCGAATTTGGAAGGCTGCCCCACACGGTTCGACACGGTTCGGCCGTTTCGCTGATGGGAAGATGGTTTCGTAATTCGAAATTTGGAATGTCACGAATGTATGCGGCATGTTCCATATTCTGCCACCAGAATATTTTGTGGACGTGCCGCGCACCGCTGCTCACCATTCCCCAGAATCCCAGATCCATCATCCATCATCCAGGCCCAATCAACCTGAATCAGACGCGATACGTTTCGTTTTACCCTTTACTCGATTGTAAACTCGAGTAGGAACATGGTAGACTTTGATTCGCCGATGCTACTCATGACAGATATAGCGAGCTACTCGAGTATTGCATGGGGATTATTAGGAATTTAGGATAATACTCGGTGAGGATGGACCCGCTGAACGGTTGCATGCCATGCACTCCAGGGTGCGATTGTCACCACCCGCCGTGAGTCGTGACGTGATAGAGAGAAAGAAAAAAAGTGTGGACTGGTGCCAAGCATTTCTCGGCACCAACAATTCAGCACATTTTTTAGAGATTTCGCAAGCCATCCCCGGAGCCATCCCATAGCGTCAGCGTCGTCAGCACTTTGAATACAGCATGTGCGCCAGCCGCTGCATGCATTCATCAGTTGTACTCGAGTAATCTTAACCGTGAATGCCCAATGTATCATCGAGTACAGAAGACTGTTTGATACACGCTCCCTTGCATGAATTGATATCATAATACTCGTATTGGCTATGCTATATACCGCTAAAATAAAGCATAGCAATAGCACTCATTTGGCCCATCAGGATTCAGGGCTCGAGCGATGGTCTGCCCAATAAAGAGCGAGAGCGGGATGGGTGGAGTGTCACCGCTGCGGCAATGGCGTTGAGGCGGCAGGCTGTGGTTGGAACCGGGCATCGATGGCGAGCGAACCGGCTCGGCTGTGCGGGGATTCCCGACGCGTGGATTGGCGACGTTGTTGCTCCCGGCATCTCCTGCATTGTGCGTCCTCCGCCGAGCAACGGGCAGCCGGGCAGGCAGGATTTCAAGGAGGCGCGGATGGGGCGGGTGCGCAGCAGGGGGCTGGCTGGCTGGCCGGGGGGGGGGGGGGGGGGGCTATATAAAGGCGGCATCTGCGCGGGCTTCCCCCTCCTTCCTCCCAAAACCTCTAACTCTCGCACTTCCTTCACCTTCTTCACCTCTACCTCACACACACATCCATCAACCATGCAGTTCAAGAACATTCTCGCTCTCGCCGTCGCCGTCATGGCCGTCTCTGTCGCTGCCCAGGAGGAAGGTGCTGACACCACCACTGAGATCGTCGGTGCCCCCACCCTCGTCGTCCCCACCACAACTTTGATCGTGACGGGAGCTCCCACGCTCGTGCCTGGCTCTACCACCATCGTCCCCATTGCCACCACTCCCCGTAAGTCTTAGCATCTATTCAGATCTGTTCCATGTGCCAGTCAAACTTATACATTTCTCGCCCCTAGTCGCCACCGTCCGCCCATCAACGGTCATTGCCGTGCCAAACAGCTCGCGCCCCATCGTTTCCTCTACCACCACTCGTGCCGCCGGTGCCGCCCCTACATCAGGCGCTACCCAGCTCGACCAAAAGAAGGTTGTCGGTGCCGCCGTCGCCGCCGGTGCTTTTGCCCTCTTGCTGTAGATTTTGAATCTGGACCTATTCAATCATCTCGCAAAACACTTCACATCATAATACCACCATCACGCGTGCGCAACATGTATCTTCTGAGTCTTCTGTAATTAGACGTGTCATCTATTTGTACCTATGAACAATGTGTTCCCTCTCTGTTTTTTGTAATCATACCAAATCTATCCTATGCCATTTTCACTCTCTCATCCTATCGGGCCATTTACACATTCTGTCGTGCGAGATTCTTTCCGTGCGTGTAATCAAACATTCTGTCGTGCGAGATTGGAACATTTGCCAGAGGTTCCAAATTTCCATCTTGTGCGCATAGCCCCACGGGACGTCTCCCCTCAGCCGCTCTTCCGTCCGTTGCAGCGGCTCCGCTCGGGCGCGGTTCAACATCTTTTTTTTTTCTCCCACAGGTTCCACAGAGATTCCACGTCGGGTCGCACCGGGTTTGCACCGCTTGTTGAGCCGGATTCGCCCGAATACGGTACTTGGTGGCTGGTCGTAAGGTAATAAATATAAACAAACGCAGGCAGATTTGAATTTTTTAGATCCCGCTCATCTTGCAAAGATTGCCGGAGATTAATCGCCTGCCCAGCAACAAGAATAGTAGAGCTGTCCCAATTAGCAAAGTGAATCCCCAGAGAATGGCGCCGCAACTTTCTGCAAAGTGAAAACAACATGCCGAATTCCGTCCAAGATGTAGAGAATGCCTCTAATCTTCACACTCTGCCTTTGGCGATGCATACATCAAATCCGTCAACCTGTATCAGAGCAATGAACTGCCTTGAGCCGACATTGTCGTTCTTTATATGCGCAATCCCTTCATTTTCTGGAATTCGTGAAGACAGTGGAGACTATCAAGTACTATGGCAAAGTGAACGAAGTCTGACCAAAGTTTGAATGTAAGGTTTACAGTGGTGTCTTTATCAAGTTGACTTCTTGCTAATTGCATTGCGTTGTTGACAGTTCTATATGGACCTACCTCAATCCACGACGGTTGGCTATAATGCGAGGACTAATATCAGGCCCGGTGGTGCCAGGGAGAAGACTTTACCGATGGGGCCATCGTGACAGCTAAAGGCTGGCCTTATATCTTGTGGAGAAAGTGGTAGCAAAGGGAAAACAGCACCAGAACGGTAGCGCCGACCGAGCTTTCACACCACACCCCCGCCGGCCGCATTTCCGCGTCTGAAAGGATCTTGCGACAATGAATCTGAACGACAACATTTCTAGCCTCCCAGCCGAAGAACTCAAGGCCATGAAGGAAGCCCTCGAGAAGCGCAACATTCCCAAAGCCCGATTGACCAGCTGTGCTAAAAGAAGTACAATCGTCTGACATCAAGGCACAGCACCTGCGAGATTTTCCCACGGCAGAAATTGTGGGCTCACAATTTTGGGCATTCCCCACATTCCTGCAAAAATGGTCGAATTTGGTCCGTAATACCAAAACCAAAGAATTGTTCGAGGTGGGATGGGGAAGGAATGAAGACGCATATTCCAACCGAATGCGCCGAGTACGTAGAAAACCGTTGGATTTACCCTCACAAAGAGAAGTTTGTGGGCGCGTGGTTAACTGGTGTCAAACACTTCGGCCAGATCTCGTCATCCAAAGTGGAGAGCGCTCACGCAGCGTTCAAGAAGACGTAGGGACATCACAGCTAGGATTTCTCGGTGTATCCCATGTGACCGTTGGTCATCAAGCCGTACACAAGCGCTGGGCCCAGTAATGCGAGAAGACCTCACCGAAGGGGGCATCGTGACAGCTGAGAAGCTGGCCTCATACTTGGTGGAAGAAGTGGTGGCCAAAGGAAAGCACCACAGAGAGGGTCAGATCCTTGAAGAGAAATTGCGGCATATTACCAAACAGATCAGTCAGAGGGTTTCCGAACAAGTTGGCCAAGTGATCGATGGCAAATTCGCGGCGATGCAAACCATGGGAAACCAGAGTTCATTCAAACGCCAAACGCCGACTACGGTCCTGCCAATGCCATCGTCCCTATTGGCCAGGTAGCGCTAGAGATGCATATAGCGGCCCTAGTGAATCTGTGAATACAACAAGTGGCCACGGGTCAGAGCACGTAAGTCTTTTGTTTTGTTTATCTTGTCGAATCATTATACTTACTAGAAACTCCAGTGAGGCAATGCCGCGGGACTTGAATGTCTTATTGATAGTAAAGACTGCTCGGAATGACTTAATTCAAAGAGAGCGACTGGCCTACTTGGCTCAAGGAAATATCTTGCCGCCTAGTTGACCGACACACCCAGACTGGAGAAATCAGCACCAAAGAATCATTTCGAGGCATTACCGTCCGCGCAGGGGGGAGACGGATTAGTTCGCGACCGATTGACAAATACAGCACTTTCCGACGCAGGGATTTTGGACTAATGGTGAAGAATGTAACCAATTAGTACTAATCCTGAGGAAGGAAAGTGCTGGATAAGCCACCCACCGCAACCCAGCCGAAGAAACCAGCGCGCGGCATCCCCTCCAGTCCTTTGGGCGAGGAGCGCACTAAAATCTCGGGTGTGCGACCTGCTTAGTGGGGAGTATGAACTTGAAGACACCCGAAAAACTGCAGGTGGAAGGGAAGAGCAAGTTGCCATATTTATGTTTATTTGCGCAAACAACGGCAGCGTCCGGCTTGCCCGTGAACGGTTTCAGCACAGTAATGACACGATCCATTGGCATTTTAAGAGAGCAGCATTTGGATCGGGAGCAGGGTTTGGAGGAGTGAACTACAAAACTTACACCGCCCGCCGCTTGGGATACCCACCATCTACCGTCTATTCCATCGTTGAAAAGTATGAAAAGACGGGCGTCGTCGAGAATGAACGCAAGCCCCCACCGAACCACCGACCCTCTACCCTCACAGAGCCTATGGAGGATTACATCATGACCAAGTTCGATCAAGACGCGGGAATGACCTTGGAGGAGGTCCGGGAATGACCTTGGAGGAGGTCCAGGGTACGGTTGAGGAGCAATTTGAGAGCCCGGTGCCCATCTCCATCATCTCCCGCTTCCTGAACAAAAAAGTCAAATATCGGCTGAAGCTCATGCGGTATGAACCTGAGAAGTTCAACGCGCCGGAGATCATCGAGAACCGCAGAAATTGGTGCAACAATTTTATTCAGAGCGGACGGAACATGTTGAACAATGAGAATGGATCGCACTCTGAAGACCTTCGCGGAGGTATGCATGCAACCGTTAATGCACATTCATGACCCCATAACTCACCACACATTGGCAAGAATTTGACGAGGGCTGCAACGACAAGCTGTCAGTGAGGTTGATGCAAAAGCATCACCGCGAAGCTTGGCGGAAAGAAGCTGCCGCCCGAAAATTCTTGCCAGACCTGCGTGCACATGTGTGGTGAGTTTTATGTCATTCAGATTGAAGGGGAGGGCTTTCTTGGTCACGTGGTCTCAAATTCCTTTCGACGATGCCACAATCATCCAAGACGTGCTTGGACAAGTACTGCTTTTGTTCGGATTGTATGGGACCCCTGCATTTACCCGAGCCTGTATCGAGCAACACCAAGACGGCGGATACCACGTTCACGCCTTTGTCTTTTACCCCACCGCTATCGACAGACGCCTCTCAAATCAGTGGGATTTTGCCGGAGTCCATCCAAATGTCAAGCCAAAAAGGACTCGACCTGAGCAGACAGCCGCTATCTCCTATTGCGCAAAAGACGGATGCTTTCTGGATGAAGGTTCGGAACCCGAAGGATCTGTTGCCGCCACCGGGAGATCTGCCTCAGACTCCCTTGTCCCCGACATTGCGTCGGCGCTCCTCGAACATTCGACGTATCCCGGCTGGCTCCAGTTCTGCTATGAGAACTCTGTCCCCTTCGGATACGCATCAGAGTTTTGGAAATCCTCACGGGCTGGAGCTGAAACCTTGGGTCCGGATTCAAGGTCTGATGGAACGATATCTGACGAACGATTGCGAGACATGCCTTTTCACCCGGAGGAACATCGTGCGCTTGTTATTGTCGGGTCTTCAGGTTGTGGAAAAACAACTTGGGTGCGCAGAAATGCTCCTCAACCGGCACTGTTCGTGCGTCACATTGATGACTTACGATGCTTCCGTTCAGACTTCCATTTATCAATAGTCTTTGATGATATGTGCTTTTGTGGTGATAGGGGCCTGGCCGCGCACAAGTCAAATTCATTTAGTAGATTATGATGTTGGTAGCTCCATTCACTGTCGTTATATCACTTGTTACATTCCCGCTGGCATCTATAAATTTTTTACTGGCAACGAATTTATGTTTACTTATGATCCCGCGATCGAGCGGCGTATATTAAGAATAGATTTATGATACATTAAGTGGTCATTACATTCATGACTTCGTTGTAACCTTCGGAAGTGAACTTTTGGTCCTGGAATGGACCGGCGGTGTTCTCGAAGTAGAGGTTGCTCTCTCGGTACCAGGTAGGCGTATTTTTCTCAACCGCCATATACTTGTACGAACTTTCTGCCATAACGAGGATTTCTCCGAAGGATGTTGTGATTGTTCCTCTCTCAACATCTATCACCCCACAACCAACCACCCTTCCGATTTTCAGTCTGCCTTCTTCAAGAAAGGGTCCCTCGTGACTGACATGAGTGGATTTACTTACGCGCTACTCGGTTCCGGACAACGATGCCGATTTCGGCTGACCTTTACTTGATAACTGAATATACAACCAGATCTGAGAACCAAAGGATGCGCACTCCATAAGTTATCCATCTCATATACAGTGATCTCCACCATTGATGTTGCAACAAGCAAATATATTTAAAAAATCTATCAGTATCATATACGCAACTGTGTGTACACATTTACCGAAATGCAACTAATGCAACTGACCGAAATGCGCCTGCTTGCGTTGCTCGAAATGGCATTGTTCAGATCGACGAAATGGCATGGAGAACTGAATACTGGACTCGTAAGTCGATCCCGAAATAGATGATCAAGCTTCCAAACCGGCCAATTTCGAGACATAAATGGGTGAAAATCGTATCTCCGAAAGAGAATTTTATTTCCTACCTCACCCCCACATGTAAATTTGATTCACAAACAAGCAAGTCTCGGAACCAAAATGGGTAAGATTAGTTATGGACATGGGTCCGCGGAACGAATTTGTTACGGAGCACCACACCACACGCCCATTTAAACTTTGCCGATACTTTCTGACATCTAGGGCAAGATATTCGCGGCATGCACGCGATGGAGACAGAAACAGATTCCGTGCACCATTTTAGTGTAGAAGTTTCTTGCCTTGATAATTTTTGAAATGCCGTGGGCTGCCAGTGAGTAGTTTTTAGCTTTCCCTGAGCTGGGCCCCGTGGGAGAAACGTGTATTCCGACGGCTAGAGACATGCACATACGCTACGGACGCTGGAGTTGTTAGCAACGGATTCTTTGGACGATTCTGATACATTGGTTTCTTTCCTTGATGGTATTTGAGTTGCTGTAGACTGCCAAGTGACTAGTTTTTACCCGTGGGAGAAACAGTCTTCGGGATGCTATGCGTATAGTACGTGCAAATTACAGACGTACAACCGATACCAGTGGGCTTAGCGTATCTGGTTCTTGATGGAGGTCCGCGCAAAAGTCGTAAAGTACATATAGATACCCCCTAAAAATGCCCGAATACTACTCTCATTCATTCCTCTATGCTCGGTCCTGCAGTGCTCATCTACTCAAAAGCCAGTCACTATTTGGTAAAAAGTACCGGGGAGGAAAAATTGGCGTATCGAGGCCGTATCAAGGCACATTGTGTCCTCGTAGGCACGTCCGTGGTCTGCGCACCAAGTACATGAGCTTCATGTTATCGTCACTATAACTTTTTCAAGCTGACTCGCCATTCATTCAGCCGAGTCTTTTCAGCCCATCGTTGCCACAGTATACCGACTCAGGCCTCGCCACAGCAGTGACTCTTCTGCCATAGGGCACTGAAGGTCGCCCAGGAGAATGGTCAAACGAACTACAGCATTTCCCTCGGGCCAACTGCCTGATCCGTGTCAGACAAAGGGGCAAGGTTGAAAACAATCCGCCAAGGTTTTGTCCTTCTTGAGAGCCAGTTTCGCTTGGATCGGTCTAATAGAAGGGAAGGCTCGCTTATGCCGGAGTAAGTGACCTTCTAAATTCAATTTTGCAATTTTATCGACTGCGGTCAAACCCCCCGGGATGTGTTGTAATCGACGACCAGTCGCTAAAACGGTGATCGACCAAACGCAGGTCAAGTCGATTAAGTTCATGGCTACTGTCATGGCGTTTGATGTACATCCATGTTGAGAATGCTGGCCTGCGTAGCTGCGGCATGAGCAGGTGAGCGTCGACAAGTTGCTGGCACGTCGCAAAACGTGTTTGTGATACTGCGCAATCACCGAAATGGTATTGGGAATTCGGAACTTCATACCCACCACAACGGTAATTTCGTCCCGAAATAAATGATCGAATTCCTAAAGTGGATAACGTGGTCTGCTCAGAGAACTTGATACGAGGCACGCCCGTTTGTTTGTCTGCCCGTATCCGTAATTTCATCTTGAAATGGATAGGTAAAATTCCAAAGCGGTTATGTTTGAGACAGAAGTGGATTAAATTAGCCAAAGCCTTGTCCCGCGACAGGCATTACCGCCCTCCTCTAGCGTGGGAATGCCAAAATGCACAGAGCACCCTTCGCGCTCTCACAACTAAGGGGGGTACGATCTATTAACCAGCCGATGACTGCCAAGCTGGACCTCAGGCGGGATCTGGCACAAGACCAAACTGCCAAACTACCCCATGCCCATCTGATGAGTTCGCTAAACGAGAAATGCATCTATCCGGGTTTACTCCATACCTGTAACCTGGTATCTGTCTCAAAGTCCCTGTTGAACATACAGAATGTTCTACATGTGAAACTCTTCGGTGCATGAACGCACATTGTGGATTGCAGAGCGAAATAGGCAACGATGATAGCTGCCTTTTCGCGAAGTCCCGGTTCAGAGGAATCCCGGCCTAATTAGCGAAATACGGGCCATTGGCCATACATGTACAAGTACGGAGCCCTGCCGGCGTTCGAACTTGGCGCCGCTGGCATTCGTTCAACGAGACTTGAGCACGCCAGTCACGCCTACATTTCGGCGCTTGCAGGGCCAAAGGCGCTTGCTCAACCAATACCAGAGTCGCACAGACCTAAATCGGTAAAAACCTAAATTATAATGCGGCAGCAATGCGGGCTTTGACCTTTGGGATTGGCACAGAAGGCCTCCGAGACGGCTTTTTGGAGAACATGAACTTGGCGGTTGGGGCAGAGCGTCACAAATTATGAGCGAGCGGCCCAAAGAGGTTTTTTGTCTCTTGGGCTGGTAAGTACGATATATAAGAGAGAGGAGGGAGCAGGGAGATTTGACTTGGATCCTTCATTCCTTAATTGTAACTACCAAGATCAACATGGTCAACATCCGTAGCGTTATTCTGGCTGCCTGTGCGGTTCTGTCTGTCAGTGCCAAAAGTCCATGTAAGGAAGTCGGTCATTCATGCAAGCAGCACGAGATTGACATGCCAATCACTAGTTTTGGGCGAGACGACTGATCTGAGTGAAGCGGGTAAGTGGCCTCTATATTCTCGTCCCAATCGGAGCCTTAACTCTCATTCCCTGTTTCAGAGTGTGCTCCGGCCCCGGCAACATGTCAAACAGATCTGGATCTGGCTACCGACGGAAAAGTCAAATACCCATCGGCCGCCTTTGACACGGCCTTTACCGAGTACGCACAATGCATGTGCCATGTCTGGTCGCGCTGCAGCAGTCTTCGTCACCAATGGCGTAAGTAATGGCTAGCCGCACGCTTCTCAAACTCCAAAAGGATAACTCATTCTCTTCTTTTGTTGTCGTGTAGTTTCCCAGGTCGAGAAGAAGGTTATGCGAAGTTGCCAATTCGGTGCCTACAACAATGCTTTACTGATCACCAAGGAAATTGCTCTTCCCGTATCTGTAACTGCCGAGGGAACCAAGAAGGACAAGTACACTCTCCTTCCCCTTCCCCTCAAGAACGCCCAAAACCAGATCGCGTCCGGGAATGCAACTGAGCCCCTGTTCACCGCTGAAGACAAAGTAGTCAGCGCTGGAGAATCTGTTCGCCCTATCATGTATGCCACTGGATTGGTCGCTGGGGCCGCTGCCTTGTGGTTGTAGAATCCACAATTTCCCACACATTGCCTAACTCCGCATCGCTTGTTCCCTCCCACCTCATAGATTAGAGTTAATCCCAAACTATTAGAATGTACCCCATATCACAAGTCTTGTACTCTGTAAAACAAAAAGTTAACTTTCTGCTTCACAAGTTCTCATTAGCTCGATGATGGAATAGAGTTTGATGATATTCCAATCTTACGATGGCTGAATTTTTTTCTAACAGTCACTCAACCGGCATGCAAATTCCGGATCGCCAAAGGTCTATGTTCATATCCAGCAGTCGGGACCAAGGAGAAACCGGCTTTGAAGGAAGAAGAATAATGCTGTTCGGTGAACTTTTGTGCGAGATTTCCAAGATTGACTGACCCATGTGACCTGTCATGAAGCTGTTTTGGGAGAGGTTAATTCGCTGTTGTCGCGCACAACTCGGGTTCCCGAAGCGAAATTGGTGTGCATACCACAGCGGAAAAGAAACGGATCGCCTTGCTTGATATCATAGATACGGTGGAACAGAAAGGTGAGGTCTCTCCGGACATCTCTTTCTGGCTCAGAAAGGCTGATTTGTATGTAGTGTCATCTGACTTGTCGAATCAACCGTCATCCAGTTGATTTTGTTGCCAAACTCTGTTAATTCATGTCGGAAGGAGGAGGAAGCTCGAAATCACAGCAGCAGAATGGGACTGCTGGGGCACCAGGGTCAAAGGACGGAGCTCCGCAGGGCGCGGACAAGACCACCTATCGCGCGTTTGCCAGCTATAACCCTGTATACACAGGTAAGGGACGCTATAAGATATGACCTCAAAGCTCTATTATTAAACATCAACCTCTTCTACTAGATGAGATAACATTGAACGCTGATGACCATGTCACGATTCTTCAAACTTACGATGATGGTGCGTTTACTCGTGTTCACACCGATATTCTGATACTGATACGATATTTAGGCTGGGTCATGGCCTATAACCTAATGAGCAATACCCGAGGCCTGCTGCCATTCAACTTCCTGGAGCCAATCAATGATAGTGATCTGTCAATGCCAGAGTCTATAAAGTCCAGTCAGAGTGTCAAGGCAGACAATGCTGCGTCACAGATGTATCATTCGGGGACTGGTACCCAGCATGCAAATCCTGATAAAGCAAGTGTCGATGCACCATCACTGCTATCACCGGCGGGAAATACCACATTGGATACCATCGTACCATCGCATGACTTTGCACCTCCATTACCTCCCAAAAAGGAAGGACCCAGCATGCGACCCATTTCCACCGACCGAACCTCATCATTGGATCGTAATAATCTCAACCGAGTCACTGACATGCGGCGTTCACCAAATCCAAACTCAGCAATTGGCACTACCAATCAAGATGCCTACACGGCATCACCCTTGTCTTCGAAAGGTCCGGCTCAGTCTTACAATGCAATGCCTCAGACGACTTCGGCTCCTGGATTCGGTGCAGGACATGCTTCTGAAAAGTACGGCTCAAGCGACATATTTAGAAGCAATCAAGATACATCTCCCGAAAGGGCAGCTCGCAGTGGTTCAATTGTGGATGCGGTTATGGCAGTGGCTGACCGATCTGAAATCGGTAGCCCTTCGGGATCACGAACGGGGTCACCAGCCATCCCTGAAATACCCGTCGAACAACGAGGCAAAGAGGCCAAGCAGCGGATGGATGCTATCAACAAGGCACGTGTGGCGCGGGCCCGACCTGCCTCGGAGCTGGGAACGCTGAAAATTGCAATAGCTGGGGACTCTGGAATTGGAAAAGTAGGTTTTCCTTGTCTCGGGATTCCTTGGACGTCCGATTAAACCTATTTTTGTCTAGACGTCATTGGTGCGAAATTTTCTCGCGACACCTGAAGTTGTCGCCGCCGAGCCGATACCGCGGGTTGCTGATGATAAAACTGCGTACGCCGTGCGCGCATCGACCTCTGCCATTCCATCATCTGGCACTGATGCCCTAAATCTAACGTTTATTGATACTCCTGGATTTGGAACCCACATGGATGCTATGGCGACGATTAAACCGGTTGTCGAATACCACTTGCAGCAGTTTCAAGTGACCGACCAGGTCTTTGTGCGCAATGTTCCACACGAGGTGCTTCACCGATTTCTCGCCACGCCATCGGGAGGGCACACCCATGTGGATATCCTGATTTTTGGTATTCTTCACCGATTGAAACCTGTCGACATTGAGTACATGCGGCGGCTGGCTCCATATGTGACCATTGTCCCAGTTATACTCAAGTGTGACACATTGACCTATTCTGAAGTATTCCGCCTAAAAGCTGCCATCTTGGAAGAATTGAAGCGGGCCAAAGTGGAGATCTATGGATTTGGGCTGAACATTGACGACATGATTGCATTGGCGAAAACTGGCACGGAGGGATGTGTGCCGTTCGCTGTGAGTAATTCTCTCACGGTAGACGTTGGGCCAGCCCCAAGCTACGGCGGAATAATATCCCCCCTTGGCGATCGGTTGAATGAGTTTGATTTGCTAAAGACCCGTCTCTTTTCAACCCACACGGAGGTATTCCGAGCCATCACAGCTCAACGATTTGTCTCCTGGCGAACTGGATTGATCGAGTACGAACGTCAGCGCCGATTGGAAGCAGAGCGAGAAGCTGAACATCGGGCCGCTGCTAATGCCGCTGCTCAAGCTCAAGCCCAGGCAGCCTTTTCACAACAACAGCAGTTGTACGCACAAGCCGTGCCGCAGTACTCTAGCCCGTCAAGCGTGAATGGGAGCAAGTCTTCGACGGGAGGCAAGATCTTACATAACTTGTTCAGTCGGAAAGGCTCATCGGCCAGTCAAGTATCGTTGGTTGGATCGCAATCACCGCCGCGCACTCGGGGCCAGTCGCAGGAGGACACACAGTCAAGTTTTGTGGCGAACGCCGGACATACCCCAGGGCCTGACAAGAATATGGTCAATGGTTTCTTTGAACGGACTGGTACTAGCAGCAAAGGGAAATTTGGCAGTATTTCGCGCTGAACCTTTCCCCCTATGAATCTGAGATATACCTTCCCACCGCGCCGGCCGCTGAATCTAGTTCTTACTCTGAATCTTTTTGTTTGTGTGCACTTTGTAACTAGTTAGAAACCTCCACATTCTCCACCATGGATCGGAAAATATCTCATATTGCCAGGCCTTTTTGTAGTTTATCCTTGGTCTCAACCGTTGCATTCGAGCTGATGTCACTTTGAACGCGCCAGATTTGATACAGTCACAACAAACTTCCCAAGTTCCCAACGTTTGCCGACTAATCACCCATACTGTGTAAAGCTTCTCTCGCCCCCCAACGAGAATACCACCTAGCAGCTGATGCTGCAAACTCCAACCAATACGCCGACCCTGGCGCCGAAGCAAATTCACATCGAAACACCTCTCCTCCCGTCACCAGAATGGGCTCAGAAACTTGGAGTAGCCCATGTCTTTCTCAAGATGGACAATGAGCAACCTGGTCAGTCCTTTAAGGTGCGTGGATATATTTCTTTTATATGTCACAATTCAGAAATTTCTCTTCAACTCATTTTTTCGTTTGTTTAGATTCGCGGCATTGGAACACTCATCAACAAGCACCGAGCCCATAACCCTCAACTCCGTGCGGTAGTCAGTTCGTCGGGAGGAAATGCGGGTATGGCTGCTACCATCGCAGGTCGTGCGCATAATCTGGCCGTACACGTCTTTATGCCATCCATTATTCCCGAGTTTATGAAACTCAAGTTGCAAGAAGCGGGCGCAACAGTCGTTGTTGCCGGGGCCAGTTGGGATGAAGCCCATATGCGGGCTATATCCCATGTTAATCAGATTGATCAGGAGTATGGAGTTGGGAGTGCATTGCTTGTTCACCCATTCGAGGGACGGACCCTGTGGGAAGGCCATTCGACCATGATTAGTGAAATCAAGCATCAACTTCCGGGAGGCGTGGTTCCTGATGTGATTGTCTGTGCGGTGGGGGGTGGAGGTTTATTGTCAGGGATTATCTGGGGATGCATGCGAGAATGGGGAGGCGGGATGCCAGATGTGGATGAGACGGGGTTACCGGTTGATATACTCGCGGAACAAGATTTAGCTGCCACAACCAAAATCCGCACTCCCATTATCGTTGCCGCAGAAACAGTGGGTGCAGAGTCCTTTTTTCACGCGCTCAAAACCCCCGATGAGCCTCCTTCTCCGCTCCCCAGTGGGAAAATCACGTCACTGGCTACATCCCTGGGTGCGTTGACTGTGACTCCCGCCGCACTCCATTTTAGTCGCTTGTACGGCAACAAAGTCAGGAGTTGTCTGGTGACTGATACAGAGGCCGTCAAAGCTGTGGTGGATTTTCAGGCCAAAGGGTTGGGACTGGTCGAAGTCGCGTGTGGGGCGGCTCTGGCTGTTGCTGCCGACGACCATCTTCAAAAGGTTGTACCTGAGCTAACCAAGGACTCTGTTGTGGTGTTGATCGTGTGCGGTGGGGGAGTAGTGACGCAGGAAAAGTTTGAAGAGTGGATAGGGAAAACAAGTAGCTAGAAATTAGAATACTGTGACTTGATAGAGGCTGTATATCCGGACTTCTTTTTTCAATTCTGAACCTATATCTAAGATCCAATGTATGCAACTCGCTACCCGAGATTTTGTACATCTATTGCCTGAGGAGACAGGATGAATTTGGTATGGAATCTCAGCAAGGTATTACCTTTGATGGGATTCCATGTGTATTATACTTCAAATAAGTTACCTATATATGCAATTAACCACAGTATAAGATCCATTGATATCTAAGAGTAAGCAAAAAAATTATGAGACATGGTTGTGTGAAGGATTGTGCTATGATTCACTTGGTTGCGTAATATCCCAAACGATGTGACCCAGCGCACGCCGATAACTGGATATGAGATGATCGTCAATCATGCGGACGTTGACTTGGATCTCGGTGAATCTGTTGGGGAGGGATCGGACCAGGACGTGTTGGATGGGCGGTGGGCCGTCTTCTTTGTCGTCCTGTGTTGCTTCATCATCAGGAGGGGGTGTGCCTGAGATGATTACCGGTGATGACGATGCTGAAGCATTGGAAGACTCGTTGATGGCGCGGGCCACATCGGCACCCTCCACTCGCGGCGGACTCTCGGATTCTTTCTCAGCCCGTTCTTTTTGCTCTTTGGTCGCAAGTCGCAGCCGGCGCCGTTCTCGGAGGACCGCGGGGTCTACCCAATCGCGCAAGTAGTAAAGGGTTGCGGGTGTCAACAAGACTTTGAGATCCTGATCGTCGCCCTCTTTGGTGGGAGCCTCCCGGACCGGATCGCCTTTGTCCAGTGCTTGTTGCGCAGCAAAGGAGAGTTGGGCAGGTTTTTTCGATGCAGATCTATTTGATGGGGGTTTCGCGGTAGTTGCCTTTTTGGCCTGGTCCAGATCGTACTCGAGTTTTTGCTGAGTGCGGCGTTTCCATCGCATATACCCAATTTGACCAATAATCGAAGCGCTCGCGGCCAGTGCTGTAAACTTTAGCGTCCGGCCGCCCAAAATTGTCCGAGCACCCAGTGTCATGGTGAGGGTCAGTAGCGTGGAAGTCTGGCATGCATCCTAAGATACAAAAATGTCAAAATGACAGGAAAAATGAAAAGGACACATTTTCCAGAATATTTACCTCGTGTAAGCCGATAAGCCATCCTACAATTCGACGTCGGCACCGACGGACGAGTGATGGTTCGGGTGGGACGTAGCCAGCCTCTTGAAGGGATACCACGGTATCAGCTACCCCTTCTACCACAGAAACCGCGGCATCCTGAGCAGTCTCTACAACGTCCACGACAGTTTCTTTCGCCACGACACTGTTAGTTTGAAAAATGAGAAGAAGAAGAAGAAAAGCAAAGTAAGCATTTTGGATAGAGACGCATGCAAACCGACTTACGCCGCATTGCCCACGGACCTCCTCACTGAAGTGACAACGTTACTCTCCCACGCGTCGATAAAAATTTTGGTTCGCGGGTTTTGCTGCATAGACTCATAGACAGAATCCACTTGTTTATACCAGGCTTCGCTAAACAGCCGTCGATGTTCGTTTTCTTTACTGAATTTTTGCAGTTCGCGTAATAACCAGATAAGAGATTTTTCAGAGAGAGCTGGGACCACGTCGTAGCCCAAGACCAGGGAATCGGTGACATGTTCGGCCTTCGTGGTCAGATTTTCGGTGCAACAGGCTGGGGTGGCAAAACAGACACCGTGAACGGACGGAAATTGCGCCTTGTATTCGTCAGACGTCAGGACTAAAGTAATCAAAGAGGCGATTCCGGCCCCCAGACTGTGGCCCGTGACATAAAGATCAAAGTTGGGATGTTGGTGACGGAGGTGGGTGAGTTTGGGTAGGATGCGTTTGAGAAGGTTTGTTGCTAGATGTGCCATGCCGGAATGTGCATGGCCGTCGAGAAAGGGCACGCAATCCAGTTTGAGGTCCACCACGGCGTCGTGAAGACTGGCGGTTCCACGAATGGCAAGAACAATTTTCCAGGCTTTGAGGTCGACTGCGAGGAAAAAGGACGGGCATTCTGCATTAGAGTTGTGCTCTACATCGATGACGCTGTCGGCAGATGGCAGTTTGGGGCACCATTCAAGGAGAGTGTCCATGTCTGAGGCGTAAGCGGCCTCTGCAAAGTCAATGCAATACATAAACCTGTGCACGACAGTCTATAAGATTCATTGACAATAAAAGGACTGTGAGATGTAGTCTCATACCTCGTATAGGGCTCTCGTTCAGTGACTAGAGGGGTATCCTGAAACATTTCTGCCGCGTCAATATCTTTTTCGTCCTCTTCATCCAGGGCTCTCTGTAGATGATAATGGCAATACATTCCCAAGCAGAGCAACAATTCTCCCACATCCAGCGGCGGTAGCTCGTGCGCATTTCGGTAAATCATTTCGACCAGTATGGACGCTAGGTCACGAAAGACTTCGACGTCAAACGGCAAAGCACTGGCTACTGCACCTGCGGCAGCCGATGCACCTGCTGCAACGGTATCGGTGGCAAGCACGACAGGACCTGAATTGACGACATTTTCTACACCCACTGCCACAGTGGAAGGCACTGTGGCCATTGATACAGCAATGGTTTCAATCATGGATTGAGGACGGGCGAGTGGAGGGGTGTCTATTGCAGTGATTTGGGTTGGCAGGCGCTGTAAATGTGCAGGAAGCGAGTTGGGTCGTCCGCCTGGAGTAATCCCTGGTGTCATTGCTCCCGGCGTCCTTCCTCCAGGAGTAAACGGGACGCCGCGCTCAAACCGCCTTATCGGCTGCTCAAAGTATCCCTCGCCTTCATCGGATCGATCTGCTGCGAATGATACGGCTCTTGCTTTTGGTTGGGCATCTGCGGATCTCTGGCTCGCTTCTTCTTTTGGCCGTCCATTCGCTCCTGCGTCTACCGTCGTTTCTTCCTCATGAACTGCATTTCCACCGGGTTCCGCAATCTCCTTCTCTAGTGTTGCTGTATCCTTTTGTCCTTTTGGCCTATCCTCCACAACCACAACAGGTTCCTTGGACGCCTTTTTCTTGACTGTTTTCTGTGGCATTGGCCAGAGACGGTATTCCCTTAACTCCTACTATAGCTGCGCAAAGGGTTGGTTGTGGGTGGTGTTAACAATTGCTTCGACGGTCGGAGTCTAAATCTACTTTTTCCAATTGTTCGAAATCTCCAAAATTTCTGTCGAAACGAAATTTGGACCGTCTCTTCTCGATACGTCATGCGTCTCCCGCGGGAAACGGCTGAGCCGCGCTCCGGCATAGTCTTTTCCATCTGCATTTTTTTTTATTGGACATTTGGACATTATTCGTTCATCAAGTAGAATCTATTTAGCAAGATATATGTACAGCTCCACTGGGGCACATGTAGAGCATACTACTTTTGTTGCAGGTACTGCTTCCACCAGCTTTCGAAATCGACGCAGCTCACATCAATGCCCTCCTTCTTCAAACGGGTCGTGGCGAGTTGCGCATCGTGCGGGCGAGTAGCTGTTATGAGAATATCAGTCTCGGGTTGTGAAAAAATCGACTTAGTTGTTACCAGTCGGTTCCTTGGGTGCCTCTCGCAACGGCTTCAGGTGATCAATCGGCAAATTTGTCAACTTTGCGAACGTTTCTATAGGGAGGCAAAAGCAAGCCCCTGTCAGACAAAGTAGTTGTGCTGCAGCACATCAAGACGTACCGCAAATGCTGTACTTGGACATCTTGACATCAGAGCTAAAGTGATATGTGCCGCTGAGATGCTTGTTCTCAAGGGCAACCTTGTCCACCATTTGCTTCAACACTTTGGCTACATCGGCCACATTGGTAGGATACCGGACCTGGAATGCGTCCATTTCGACCGGCTTCTTGTCCTTTGGAAGAATAACCCCACTTAGTCGTCTTGAGGTGTCATACTCAGACATAACATCACATACCTTGATGACATCCAGTAGAATGTTGACGGCCGATTCCGAGTTTTTCTCAGCCTCACCGTACAAGATTGGGACACGGAGAATGGCGGCTTCTGGATAGGTCCGTCGAACCGCTTCTTCGCCATCAAACTTTGTCTCTCCTATAGACCAGATGAACATGAGCTTTGACAGTTCCACAGACATCAAAAGAAGAGCGTCCTTCTAACCGTAAAAGTTGAGTGGGTTGACCTTGTCCTCGGGTTCGTAAGGAGGCTTGGTGCCGTCAAAGACGTAATCCGTTGAAATATACACGAACCACGCATTGTTGGCTTTGGCGATTGCGGCGAGCTCCTCTGTAGCCTTGACATTCAGGTCGCGAACAACTTCCTTGTTGGATTGAGCAACCTCTGGTCGGCGCTCCGCCGCACAATGCAAGATCACTGCGTACTCCAAAGGTCAGTTTGAACCAAGTGACATCCAACATCTAAGCTATACCTCGCGGCTTCTCTTCCTCAATGAAACGGCGGACTTCGTCCATCTTGGTTAGGTCAACCTGGAGATAGATCAGTACATAGTTTGTTAGGTCCTCGCATATCATCATTGCTCATAGTTACCTTCTTGAGGTCCCCCGTCGCTCTTGAAAACGCTGTTCCGACGACATCGTATCCTGCTTCCTTCAACACACGGACGACTTGGCGGCCCAATAGGCCAGACCCGCCGGTTACAACGACTTTGGGTGGGGTGGTTGTGAATAGAGGCATTATTTGGTTGTTTGTTCTAGCGATGTTTGGGGTTGGAAGAATCAAGAATGAGTGTCACTGGGAAAACGTCACTTGTTGCTACTAAGCATTTGAAGGCTATTTTTTAGATCGCCTGCAAGATGATCCAAGATCTGCTCAAGATCACACCAACCCTTTACCTTCAACGAACCAATGGGATATGATATTCGCTGGATAACCTTCCTCTCGGTAGCATCTCTCTCTGGCAACATCCAATGCCGGCCATCTCTCTCGATTTTTCAAGCATTGGGGAGGGTGAAGGGCGTAGGAAAACCCCTGTTGAAACGCTTGTCGCTGCTGTATCTGATCGCCCCTAGTTCATTATAGGGGTCGCACTACAATGGGATTCGCGCATGGTCAGTTGGAGGGCATCCGAGCTGAAAATGCCCACCTTTTGCTTGTCACGTCAAAAACTTTATGGACCACTCTTCGCCCGGAATGCTTTAAAGCACTTCGGGGTGCCCAGCCTCTTTCACTGCGTCGATAATCACTACGGCGTGGACATGCCAGCGCGCCAGATGTGTCTGTAGCCCCCAAACTTACGAGTTCCGCGGCACCCGTCTACCCACCTTTGCAACCGACCAAGCCCGCGACGCCCAGGAAAGAATTGTGATTGCATTTTTCGGTATCAAAAGTCTACTGAACCGGCAACCGGGAGGTTTTTACGGTTCATATATCCCCTCGCCGGCGCATTTCAAAGTCTTCAAACGTCCTTTTTCAAGTAATTTGAGCAAGACTCCTCCCCGTGCTCGGCCGCCACCACCCAAGCAATCATGGAATGGCAGGAAGATGTGCAACTGTTTGGCCTCGAAGATCCAATTGAGACCGCAACGGGAATTTACCGGCTTCGTCAGACACATCTGGATGCCATGAAAAGACAGGCAACGCCAATGCCGGTCAATGGACATACCATTATGGTCCTAGTCAACCCTTAACGTGCTAAAGGCATCACGCATACGATTCCATGGACTGTGCCTACACAACCAACAGATGGACTGCACATATAAAACAAAGTCTTGGGCATGGATTGCACGTACAAGACCAATAGGTGGACTGTGCCCACCAAACAAATAGGGCCCAATCATGGATTGCACCTATAAGACGAACAGATGGACTGTACCTACAAGATGAGCAGGTCTCGATGATGAATTACACTTACAAGACCAACAGATGCATTGCACCTACAAAACAAACGGGTCTCGATTATGGACTGTACTTACAAGACGAACAGGTGGATTGTACGTACAGAACCAACAGGTCTCGATTATGGATTGCACCTACAAGACAAACGGGTCTCGATGATGGATTACACTTACAAGACCAACAGATGGATTGCACCTACAAAGCAAACGGGTCTCGATTATGGACTGTACTTACAAGACCAACAGATGGATTGTACAAAACAAACGGGTCTCGATGATGGATTGCACCTATAAAACGAATAGGTCTTGGTCATGGATTGCACGTACAAGACCAACAGATGGACTGTACCTACAAGACGAATGGGTCTCGATTATGGATTGCATGTACAAGACCAACAGATGGATTGCACCTACAAAACAAGCGGGTCTCGATTATGGACTGTACTTACAAGACGAACAGACGGATTGTACGTATAAAAGAACGGGTCTCGATGATGGACTGCATGTACAAAACGAACGGGTCTCGATCATGGATTGCACGTACAAGACCAACAGATGGATTGCACCTACAAAACAAGCGGGTCTCGGTCATGGACTCCACTTACAAGACGAACGGGTCTCGATGATGGGGTGCATGTACAACGACGAACAGGTCTCCAGTTGCGATGGCTCAAGAATTCACACCTGACCAGTTAAGAATCGACCGCCGAGTGGGACTTCCATAGTCAGCACCCCAATGTCAAAGCGAAACGCACAGCAGCCGAGAAACGAGCAGCTGTCATGCACACCAACATGTGAGTCGGGATTACCCATCATTTTCCGCGTTGGTGAACGACGATGCTTAGCCGTTCCTTGTAAAAGTAAAAGATACTGACTCTTTATCCCTTTTTCCGTTTGGTCAGGGTCACCGAGAGTACTTACAGGATGTTCATTCTAGAACAAACATTTTTCGGCCTGTACTGTTTCAAAAGCACTTTGACTTGCCAACCGCAGTTTCGGCAAAGAATGCCACCTATATTATTACGCAACAGGATCCCTCCATCAAGGAGTGCACTAAGAATGTGGCCAAGCGAAAGCTCAACATTTGCAACCAAGCCAAAAACCACTGCTACGAAGATGGATCGTGATTGGATCCTATATTGGAAGAGTAGAGTACTGTCAGCGGAATTGAAAGCTGCGGAGGTGTGACATGAATGACTGTAAAAGCAAGAAGGAGAACAATGAACAAGGACGGATTCTACGTGGATGATGGCACGCCAGGATGGCTTGCTACCGGTGGGGGTGATAGGGAAGGAGAGCCCAGAGTCGCCAACATTGTTGCCGCCGTCAGTGAGCATGCCACGTACCCCGGTTGGCTTCAGTACTGCTACGAACAGGGTGTCCCGTCCGGATATTGTACCGAACTATGGCGCTCGTGCAGAATTGGTGTTGAAACGCTGGAGGGTTCTGATGAATCTGCGGGAGAGATATCTGATCCCAGATTGCTTGGACTGTCTTTGGACGTTGAATGCCGTCGAGCTCTCGTTCTGGTCGGACTCTCAGGATGTGGGAAAACAACTTGGGCACGTCGGTACGCTCCTAGACCATGCCTATTTGTGCGTCACACGGATGATCTTTGACATTTCCGAGCCGGATATCATCTGAGTATCATCTTCGACGACATGAGTTTTATTGGGGATCTCGGGGGCAAGGGTGCCTGGCCTCGAACTAGTCAGTTTCATCTCATAGATTTTGATGTTGGTAGTAGCATACATTGTCGCTACACCACGCATATCTGCCGGATTGCAAAACCAAGGGCCATGGCGCGGATACGACTCCAAGTAACTTAGCTCACCCATCGGGAGGTTCTCCGAGTCTGAACCCGCTGCTGTACGATATAATCTGTTAAACAATATGATCCCTCGCGAACAGCGTCCGATTTTCAATCTTCCCCTATGCCGACTCGTCGACTAGTGACTATTAAGTTACTCCTATCCAGAGCCTGCTCTATCGACGCGCTGGAAATTAATGCTGCGTCCGCCCTGCTGTCCGCCCGCTCATTCCACCCCAACCCTCCTCGCCGGTGTTTCTGAGGAACGAGCTTTGGCTCTTCTTTTTATCAAATTACACCTGAGTCCCGACCTTCAAGACCAGTACAAGAATCCGTCCAAACTTTGGCAACAATTGTCAGCAAGGTTTTTTTTCAACCAAAAGGCTATCCTGGGAACCGCGTGCCATGCACGATTTCAATGCAACTTACAAGATTGTTACTCCCGTCAACGTTCATGCCCTCTTGACTCTCTTGGCATGAACTTTCCTGACCAACCCTTATTACTACAAATGGTCCGCATGTTCACCACTGACTTCCCTTTGCAGTATATCGGTTCTCGTCAATTAAAACGCATTATGGCAAATCACCCATCTGCCAACATCCCACGCGCTTCCCTTTTGCTCAAAATATGGCTCGAGGAAGAACAACGCGGCCGTCGGCAGGAACTCGGCCCGCGATTGCCAATTGGACAAAGCTGGATGCCTTGATTTGATTCAAGAGATTGTGCCTTTCAAACGGAGCGGACTCGCCGTCACCCTCTGGATGGTCGATATCACGGCCGCCTACCGAATCCAGCCTGTTTGCCCCCCAGTGACCAAATCTTGCAACTGATTTTATTTTACGCCCCATCGAACAAAGTACTACCTATAGGAGATGCCGGCTATGGGCTGCAAGACACTGTCCTAGCCCAAAAGTAATCACCAAGACTTTGGGGTACGATGGACTTTGTCAGATTGTACTGTTGAAAGATGTCTTTATCCCTGGGAAGAAGAGATGAAACAATCTGATCTGACCACAAAGTTTAACGGGTCCCAACCATCGATTGTTTGAGATTTACTCAAGATTGAAGCAGGAGTGCTTCTTCTCAGAGACAGGTCGTCCAATTCCACAATCAAAGGTACTATCCTGGACCGTTCACCCCTTTCTTTCGTGGTCTTCCACCATTTGCTGAATAATAAAGTTCTCACGTTCCCCCGAATGCAGTGATACCCGACTCCTCTGAGCGATACCCCGGTAACAATCAACATTGTCGGGTGTCTGCTCTGACTGCTCATCGATGCGATGATATATCTTCGTACTCAAGTAACGATATCCTCGAGTATATCCGGCGCTATCATTATCGTGAACAAGCATGTCTGACACACGCGTGAAGAAGGGCGGCCAACACACGCTATTCCTCACGCGTTTTTGGCGATTCCACGCGTATCGTTTTGTCATTTGGCCCAGAGCAGACTTGATGAACGGTTGCACAACTCTCTCGTTTTTTTTGGTGGTTTGTCGCATGGCTCAGATCGCTCTCCCGGATTTCCGGAGGCTGGCCCCGGGCGGCTCCGTTGTTGGCACCTTGTTGCTCCCGGCTGTCTCCGGCCGCACAATCTGGCACATTTGCTAATTATGCCGACGCACCGCGTCGGGAGAATCGAAGGAGATGCGGCAAGTATTCGTGAGAGCAGTTCTTGTATCATTTTCACGGGCAGACCATAATGCCATTGTGGCTGCAACTGTGGCTGCTGCAGATGCTGGCTGCTTCACGGGAAAATCTCATTATCACAATCCCTTTGACTGTCAACTGTGTGCATCTTTTTATCAAGTCATAGCGATACCTCAAACTCGAAAGTAAGTCGGCACTGGATAAAGTCCAAAAGGTCCCTGAGCGCTGCGTGACGGTGGACGGACGACGTGAATGTTGTCCGGGCGCCTGGACAAGCCGCAATCCGCGCAAAATCAATTTAACGGATTTGTGGCCGCTGTCTCCCGGCGCGTCGAGGCCCCTGGCTCTGGATTCTTAGCACACTTTCTTCCTTCGATATTTCGGTTGGAACACTTTTCTACTTATTCTGCCTTCTTAACTTGTTAACTTTTCCTACTTATACTTATAGATTTCTGTAGACTAGAGCTATAGCTATAGAGGAAGAATAGAGTCAGCGAGAGGGGAAAAAAAAGGATTTCGTCAAGGGTAAAATAGTCAAAGGAGAGAAAAGTACTGTGGAGTGGACTGTGGAAAGCAGGTGGATCTTGGCTGGCTGGATAGTCAACACCAACAAAGACACAAAGCAGCCGGGAAAGCGCTGTCGCACTGTAATAATTATACTCGAGTACTGGGCCTGCTGGTAAATTCAATTGCGCATTAGTCCTTCCCCCCTCTCACTTTGCATTAGGAACTTGCAGCACTTCCGGGCTGGTCCTCCCCCTACTTTGTCCGATTTACCCATTCCACGGCGTAGCTCTTAGCCGAACTGCCACTCACTGTCTGCCCATTGCCCAACAACGAACGAACGACGAACGACCGACCGTCCACTACCGACCACGAAACTTCTGAGCAGCTCCAACAACAACAATCCAAATACACACGAATAGTCATCGAGTGTTCAAAGTCCAGAGAGTTTCCGCCGCTGTCGCTATAGTACTGGTACTCGCGATCCAAAGTATTCTTCCAAAGGAGGTTTTGTCTCCGTCGTCTCTCGTCAATGCAGCTGCTGTCTGTCCAATCCGGCGCAATCACATTCATTCAGGGCGGGCTTTTCCACTCAACCATTACCTCCTGCCATTGTTGCCAAATTACACCTGCCACTACCACTATCCTCGAGATACCATTATTCACATCGCCATAATCATATCTCACCTATTTACCGCTACGCTTGCTCACAATCTACCCTGCTTCCCTCTCTGACTCGCTGCTCCTGCTGCCACGACACCACTCGTTTCTTCCTTAATACCCATCCTGCACCTTGCGAGACCTCCCCTCCCCCCCAACGCCAATGTCAAGGGAAAGGAGGACCTTTTGTCCTTCTTAATCACTCATTCCTGCTGCTTCCTTCTGTCTCTCTCTCTCTCTGCCTCTCGCGGACCTACCTCAACCTTTTCCATCAACTGCACCAACTCAGACCTCATCTTACCCACCACCAACACCAACGACACTAGACCAACTATACTATTAGATCTATTTCCAAGTTTTCTTATTTCATTCCCCCAAAAAGTTTCATCGTGGCGCCTACCCCATCTCTCGCTCGCGGGACTGTAGTCGCCGACGACGTCGTCGACATTGCTGCTGTATCATCAGAGAGCTCATCAAAATCTAGGCGAGGAGCAGCAGGAAACATGAGTCGGATCCATGCCAAACGCTCCGGATCAAGATCCAATAGCTATGATCCACCACCACCTCCCTACAAACACCCCTCACCCAGGTCTCGCTCAAGTTCCAATTCTGCAGCAGCATCATCAACAACATCAACTACTCCAAGACACGCATCCCCGCTTCCCCCCTCCTCCTCATCTAAACCTTTGGTTCATTCGACCATGACGACACGATCACCAACACCGGCTTCAGCAGCAGCAACATTTACAGCTCAAGAACAAGTTTTGCCGTCTAGTCGGCATACCAGGGAGTTCAAGACATTAGAGATTTTGACTCGGGTTACCACGACTGCTACGCCATACCCAACACCCCCATCATCCGTCCCATCACTCCCCATTCTGCCGTTTTCATCATCGTCATTTTCTGAATCAACAACTGTGACTTTACATCCCACCACCACTGTACCCTTCCCATCAACCATTACCCTGTCACACGATGAATATGGCCGAGAGTCAGATTCGGCCACCGATTCCCCAATAACAACAACGATAGCGACCGAAACGGCTATTCCACCATCTTCAACAACACTGGCGGTTTATGAAGGTCTGGATGTGAAAATTCCCGAAAAGTCGCAGTCGCATGATGTACCAAGTTCGACCGTAAAGGTGAATGAATCATCGTCACCTGAAAGCACAGCGGAGCAGCAGCAGAAATCACCACCACCAGCCGAGTCGACCTCAGATGCGGATATATTTACGGTCGCACATGCGGATGATGAACCGACTCGGACGACAGTAGTGGTGGAGGAAACGGCGGTTCCCACGAATGACATGGGACAGAAACGGATGCCAGCGGCACCACCAGAATTAACTGCTGCTGCTGAACCGGATGTGGGCAATCAACAGGATTCAAGTCAGGAACCCACATGGACGACGACACTGGAGGAAACGGCGGTACCGACGAACGACATGGGCCAGCAACGGAGACCGGCCCCTCAACCATCCCAACCCCCCAGTACAACCGCCTGGAAGATCCAGCGACTACCATCATCAGAAGAAGGCCAACCCGAGGAAATGCCACAACCCACTCAGACGCCGGTCGCCAGTGAGGGTCCAATCATATCCGGGGGTTATTTTCCAACTGATTCAGAAACGGCTTCTCCACCCTCTTCAACGCCGGTCGTTGGTAATGAGAATGAGGGCACCCAAGAAAAAGAACAACGGAAAGGCGAGTCGGACGATCGGGATTATCCTCCGGCCACACCTGAACCGACCGGTACAGAAACATTTGGTGGATTTTTGCCGCCGGGAACTAAACTCCCATCAGAGTCGTCTCCTTCTACTTTTACCCCACTTCCAGCAACTAATTCAAAGTTTAACAAAAAGGCGCCACCGCAGCCCTCCACAACCGAACCTCCCATTCCTACTGGAGGATTTTTACCCCCCTCTCGCCCAACCACCCCTGTACCGACAGAGGAAGTCCCCGGTCCAATCGTCGGGGCAGCCCCTCCTTCTGCACCTCAACCCTCTGAGCCCTCTGCACCGCGACCGCAATTTACCATTTTGACTGAACCAGGGGATGTGGTTGAGGAGGACATGCCGGTTGACCAAGCTGACGAAGAGATGTCGTCGGCGCAGAATCTACCCCCACCGGACGTACCCACTTCGCCTCGAGCACGGATTCCCTCCCGTCCCCAAGTTTCGTCTACGCCCCTACCAGAATCTGACACCGGCGATGAAGTTCCTGACCCGGTTGACGACGGATCAGCGCTACCAGAGCCGACAGTACGTCCCTTCATCAGGATCGCAACCAAACAAGGAGACCAAGGGGCGTCACCTGGCGATGTTGTGACAACAAGCATGGAAAACGAAGGCACCGCAGAGGCGCAACCGACTCCGACCACCGTCACGCCAACTTCCCAGACCCCAACGATGTTTGCTTCGTCGGCCTGGAAAAAACTCAAGGATCTGATTGTGAGTTTTTCGGGGACGGGGGGATCAAAGGACAAGGCCAAGGAGGGTGTTACCGCGCCTGGAGATCCACCAACAACACTTGGGCCGGATGGAACAACGCCCGTTGCGGGAATAGTCCCTACTCAATTTGGGCCAGGATCCACTCCGGCATCCACCCCCATCGCTGGATCGCCCTTTGTTATTCCACTCCCTGGGTTTGGATCCCCTATCGCAGCTCCGCCCGCTCAAGATGGAGCCGCCGTTCCGGCCTTGCAGCAGACGGGGGGAGGGTTAGGTCCCATATCGTTGAACCGGGCGCCGGTCGATGTTGGCACGGGGAATGGTGGTCCTGGGGATGTATTCAACGGCGACGTGTTTGGGGTCGGATCGGGTGGCGGATCAGGAAATGGAAATGGAGGAGGATCGAATAATGCCGGTGATGGGAATCCCGGACTCGTCCCACCCCGCCCCATCAACAACAATGGCCCGCAATTCGGAGCACCCACCTCACCCAACAACCCAAACAACCCAGCGGTGCCCAATACTCCCAGCAATCAATCCTCGTCGTCAAAGAGCTGGTCGCCCATGATGGGCATGGCCGGACTGGCACTGGTGTTTGTAGTGGCGGTTGTGGCCGTGGTCGGGTACAAGAAACGACAACGGGTGGGTCCTGCGCCTTCCAAAAAAGAGCAACGGCGAAAAGGAGGTAATGATATGCCTCCCATTACGGAAGAAGAAGGCAATGTCTCAATGTGGTCGTCGGGTCAGAGGACAAGTATATCTGCTCAATCGGCCATTACGGAACTGGAATCGA
>JAHLKI010000083.1:0-28712 GCA_025602905.1 Phlyctochytrium arcticum
GACTGGCTTACTGACTTGGGCATGTCAATTGTTGCCGCAATCGAGGGTATTCCTGTCTGAACTATGGAAGCTGGTTGGCGTCGCGAACACCACGAGACGACAGACCCTGCGACTCACTGACCGAGCGAAGCACGACCTCCAATGGCATTACAAAACTTATTTACAGTGGTCCGGCGTTTGCGTATTGGACGAAGTGAACTGGCAAACGTTGAGGCACTTTGGTATTACCAGCGATTCTGGGCAGCTGGGCTTTGGGATCATTACGGACACACATTTCATACACGACGTCTGGTGCCCCGGATGTTACGCGGCGGCCCCGGCGGGTGCGTCCTCCACTTTGTTCGAAATGGCAGCAGTGGCTATTGGCGTGGCCACTCTCGGGCAACAACCCTCTGGTCAACGCGTGCTCTGGATAACTGACAATCGTGCGAATGTCGAGATTTTCGCAGCGGGTTGCAGCAAACACACCCTTTTGATGGATTTAGTTCGCTTCATCGTTTCCACCTCCATCCGCTTTGAGTTCGACATTCGGCTAATCTGTGCACCACGGGAACATTTACCACTGTCGGATGCCTTAACCCGCGGAAACGTTGCGGATTTTGTCAAGGCGCAGCCATGGAAAACCCGGATGGTTGCTGCCTTACCTGCCTGCTTGTCGCCCTCGCCGCTGGGACTGGCTTTCTTGGGTTTACACTCAAGACACTGACATGCGCCGACACGACTGCGCCGTTGCCTACCTTTCCCGTATCTCACACATATACTGGTGTAGTTCAACGTTATGTCAGGCTTGCTACTCGCTTTCATTGGACCAACCCTGATGGTTCTTTCTTTCCTATGTCTTTGGTTAACATTTCTCATTGGCTCTCGTATCACACTTCCGCGCCAGCTGGCTCTCAAGTTCTCGCCTCTTCTTTGTATTCTTACCTTTCGGCACTCAAGGACCACCACACTTCCCTGGGCTTCGATTGGTCATCGGTGCGGCAAAATCCTCAGTTCACACGTGCTCTACGACAGTTTTCCCGTCGGCAGATTCGGCGGCCCACGACCCAAGCGCAGGAGGTCTCACTGGAGGATCTGCATATATTTTTTTCTCGTTCTTTGCCTCAAAATCTTTTCGATCAAGTATATCGCGCAATCGCTGCCACCGCCTTTTGGGGCCTTGCTAGACTTCGTGAAGTCGTGACTGATGGATCTCCTGATATGCTTCCCGAGGTTCTATTCCGTTCACACGTCTCTCGTATCGCCTCACCGCTTGTGAACGGGGTTGCGCACGGTTACGCAATCCTTCTACCTCGGCCCAAGATCACCACTACGTACGCGCAATATTTAGTATTATGCCCCGTCAACGATATGTCCTGCCCCGTGCGTGCCCTGGATGCGGTCGCTTCTTCTCTTCCAAACATTCAACATCTGTGACATCTACCTGACAACACTTTGCCTACACGTCAATCATTTTCGATTTTTTGGGAGCGCGCCGGCCTCACCCCATTTGGTGCGTCAAGCTCCGCGCCGGTGGCGCTACGCTACTGGCACTTCAAGGCAACTCACCGATGGTCATTCAACGTTGGGGACGATGGTCCTCGGACGCATTTGAACGGTACATACGCACGCACCCGACCATTATGTTAGCCCTACGGATCCACCAACACCACTCGTGAACGTGCCCTGTTCTTGTCGCACCTGGCTTCTGGTCACCTTGCTTCTTCTGTTGGCTTCACCCTTTTCTTTTACCCGGCCTTTTGCCCGGTGTCTGTTGATTATGCTTCTTTATATTTCTCTCAATATACGCGTCTTTTGCGCCTTTTCTTCTTTCTTTTGTTGTTATTGCGTGGTTGTCTTGATTCTTTGCCGGCCTTTGGTGCCCCGTACGCCTCTTGCGTACGGCTTTGGATTCCCGGCCTCTTGCCAGTGCATGCCTCACGCTCTTTTGCGCCTCGCACCTCTTGTGCTTTATCTCGCCTTTGCGTCCCGCACCTTTCGTGCTTCATCTCGTCTCGCACCGTTTGTGCTCCACTTGCTCACCTTCCATTGACCTAGGTCCAACACCACGCCTCTCTCCCTGTCACCCTCACCCTCCTTCGTTGCCTACGGTTGGCCCACTTTGTCTTCCAGTCTCAACCGGCCGGTTTCACCTCAGATCACCGTAGAACTCCGGCAGAGGTGTATTATACAGTGTCATGTACTTCAGCAATATACCCACGCGGCTTAGCCCGCGCATATCTGTTGCACAGTGCCGACAGGGCGTCTGGGCAGGGGAGAAACCAATGTACTGTACACCTAAGCGGACGACGCGAACGATCAAGTACAGCGCAAGCGATCGCAGAAGGCAGCTGACGAGGAGCTTAGGACTTTGGGTTTCTGAATGCCCCGACCAGGACGCGCACGTGACTTTGTCAACCCTAGCCAACATCTGGCGTTTTTTTTCTCCCCAACTGAGTCTATGGTGTCTTCACTCTCTTCAGTTTTCTTCTCTCATTGCTCTCAGACACCGAGAAAACTTCTACCCACTTCTGTTCATCGCTACCGACCCACCCTCACCTTATGTAGATTAGCATGGTGGCATTGTAGGCTGGATCACCGTAGAACTCCGGCAGAGGTGTATTATACAGTGTCATGTACTTCAGCAATATACCCACGCGGCTTAGCCCGCGCATATCCGCTGCACGGCGCCAACAGGGCGGGAAATGCCAGGTCCATTGGAAAGTGACGGTATGAGTAACGTTGTGAGTCATCAGAAAAAGGGCCTTTTAAGGCGTAGCCACAAAAATGGCACGGTGACTGTACGTGATTTAGTTAAGGATTTTGGGCCAGCGTAATTTTGGCGGACAACACTTTGGGGTAAACCCTCAGCATTATCCTGGGGCCTGTGCTGCGCGACAAACCAACAGTGCTGAGGGTTGTAGCAGAAACAGGCAAAGCGATATGTAGTGCATTGAGGAAGATTTTGAAATACAGGCAAATAACTATCATTTTTCTTTCCATCTCAGGGGTAACTTTTGGTCTCCCTTTCGCGCCTGGCATCTATTAGCTACCATTTGAACCTACCAGGCCGCAAAATATTGTTTTACTTCATGCAATGCTTGTATTACTAGAACTATTGAACTCTCCATTGCAAGCCTGACATGTAAAATGCTGTCAACTATCGTTTTATTTCTTGCATTCTCTGCTTGTAACATGAACTTTTGAACTCTCCCTTGCGCACCTGGCCTCCATTACTGTAGGTAATCGTGCCCAAGGATCTGGTGGCGCAGCCACCGACGTGTTTCGCAATTCTCGCTACAGGCCCTCACTCTGCAAGTGAGTGCCTGCCACCCAAACAATATTTTGCGCAGTACCAAATTTTGGTGGGTTTTGAAATTTTTGAGAATTGACAATCCGTCCCATACACAAAAGCTCATGCCCTGTGCAGGACCTGGCCGAAGAACTATATGCCCTGGCAACATAGGCCGACCCAAAATAGACAACAGTTAGTGGGCAGGTTATACTCTAGGGCAATCTGGCGTTAAATATATATTGTGGTAAAAAAAGTTGGTGAAAATGCAAAGTTTAGGACGGGGTGATAGTGTTTGATAGGTCAGCAAGAGCTCTTCGTTTGGCTGCAATCTTGGCTTCTCTACGCTCGTCAGCCGCCCTCTTTTTCTCGGCCGCCGCCGCCTTCTTTAACGCCATTTCAGCCTTCTTCTGTGCCGCCAGAACCTCATCTGCAGCCTTCTTTGCCGCCCTGGCCACTTTTCTCGCCTCTATCGCTTGTCGCTCTCGCAGGGCATCAGCTTTCTTTTGTTCTGCCTGTGCCGCTTTTGCAACCAAACGTTGAGCGGCCTCCAACTCTTCATTGGCACGAACTGCAACCATTTAGCGAAGGTTGTCTGAAAAACGATACTGTTCAGAGTCGAATCACAAAAGATCTTGATAGCAGCGTACACATACCTGCATTCGGAATCCCTTCAAACGTGACGACTTGTCGTGATGCGCTTTTTGCTCTGCGAGCTTCCTAGGCCGCAGTTGTTTCGGCCAGAAGGCAGTTACTGAGCTCAGAGAAATAGTTTGCCATTCTTCTCTTTGACGGAGAGTTCATCATGCAATACACGTCAGAGTTTGGAAAGTGCTTGCCAGCTCGTCTCAGTTCACCAGAGGTTTTGGGAGGTTGCGGTCTTCCCCGGTGGGTGTGTCGTAACCGGGATCGTCCAAGTAGGAGTTGATGTGGTGACTACGATCCTCGACATACTCGGTCTCATTGGGAAGTCGGTTCAATACTACATCCGGGTTGAATGGCACAATAGCGGCCTTGCGAAATGCAGAACGTATGGTTGTATCCTTCAGGGCATTGTCCCGAATCCAGGGGAGGTATGTCAGGAACTCCATCTTATCGAAGTTTGTGCAACCAGTTCTTGTCGCATGCTCCACCGCCTTAGTGTGATACTTCCTGTATGGCTGAAATACTCCCACATCCAGCGGCTGGAGCAAGTGACTCAAGTGCGGCAAGAGTAGAAACGGTACAATCAGATTGGCGTCGCAATATTGTACGAATTCTCGGGTACATTGGGATCCGTATCCGTCCATGATCAGTAGCCGGTAAACTCCCTACGTCCGTTCCTCGGTCCACTTATTGAACAGTTTGAGCCAGCCGTAGGTTACCTGGTCATTGGTGTAGCCGGTTGGGGTCACCTGCAACTCGTAGTCGCCCGGCAAACCATCAAACCACCGGACTTGTTTGCGCACGCCTGGGAGAATGATGAGGGGAGGGAACTTGGCGCCGTCCGCAATGACCACTTCCACCAAGGTCACCGACTCCCGACTGGTCCTTGATCCTAGGTAAATGGGCGCGGTGTGGGACCTAGTCACTACTTTCTGATCACGACCGATGCCAATACGGATGCCGGTCTTGTCAAAGTTGTATATATCACAAATTTGAATGTCCTTCTGTTCGATAACTCCCTTCAATCTACCAAACCATGCCCGTATGGCTGCAGGGTCGTGCGCGGTATTCCGACTGGCCTCCAGCGACAGTTGCTTTCTGATTTTGTACTCTGGATGGCGATTCAAAAACCGTCGTGTCCAGTGGAGACCGACTTTGAGCGAATCCTCGCCAGACCCACATCCTTCGTTCAATATTTGGTTCGCAGCATCTGTGACCATGCAAAAGAGGGCGACCGTTCCCATTACATCAAGCCTGTCCAAGTACAAGCACAGCGCTTTCTCTTTGTCTTCATCCAGCTTACGCCCATTGGGTCGTCTCTCGTTCAATGTAGGTCTCCCGTTCCATCTCGCGAGCAAACATTGGTATGGCAATTTGTATTTTTTGGCTGTCTGTTTGATATTTGGTTGCTCAAGACCACCTTCTACCAGTTTTTCTATCACTGATGCTATTCTTCTATTGATTTCGCTATTGGACTCT
Organism: Phlyctochytrium arcticum; assembly: GCA_025602905.1. NCBI lineage: Eukaryota > Fungi > Chytridiomycota > Chytridiomycetes > Chytridiales > Chytridiaceae > Phlyctochytrium > Phlyctochytrium arcticum. Next base: position 5,396 of record JAHLKI010000083.1, read on the forward strand.
TTTTTGGGAGGAGTGGGATGCAGATTCGCGTCATCAGATTCGTCTTCTGACCCTGACAAAGATGCAATGGGACGGTTTTTTCGCTGTAGGATGGTTAATTGAACGGTCAAAAGACCGTGCATCAAAGCTAACATACACGAATGGGAAATGGAGTCATCAGCTCTTCTTCAGGTTCTTCCCATTCCAGATCTTGTTCGGGAAGATTGCTACCGGGCTATGGGGGTGTCGGTTAAATAGTTTAAAAAACGAGTCGTTCAATCAACGTACATGGGGAGGAAGGTGAAGTTCTAATTCACCTTCTGAGTCCAATCCTGACAAGCGGGAAAAGCAGGGCATATCGTCATAGAGCTGCATATGTATTGGTTGGCTCGGGAGTCAATGGACGATCTCATAGATTCCTTACATTGGGAGAGTAAGGATAGTCTTCTCCGTCAGATTGATCCGAATAGTAGTTGAAAGGCAAGTCATCCGCAAACTGCACTCATGTTGGTTAGGTGGTCGACGACTGTTCTCATGAATTTCTTACAGGTGAAACATAAGAGTGACCAAATTTCACGTATGCATCCTTGGATAAGAATGGGTTGAGCATATTGGGCATCTGCAAAATCATTTGTTTATAATGGTATGAGAATGGATTCATTATTCAAGACATACTCTAAATAGTTGGAGATGGGCAATTGCAGTAAGTATTAGGATGGTTAGGGGTGTTGTGGGAGAAATATGGGTAGGTTTGCGCGCTGAAAATGTCTAGATCACTCCCAAGATGGGCAAAGGTAAAAAGCTTCCCACGCAAAACTCAAACCATAACCCACCAAAATTTGGATACTGCGCAAAATATTGTTTGGGTTGCAGGCAGTCACCTGGGGTGAGTGCCTGGCAGCGAGTAATCGCAAAAACCAGGTCGGTGGCTGCGCCGCCAGATCCTAGGGCACAACTACCAATGCTAACAACAAGCTAAAAAAATACCATTGCATTTCATGCCATCTTTGTCTTCTATAACTTTTAGTCAGTCCATTGCATGCTGGTGTAATTTACCTACCGTTTCAATCCAACAGACAGCTGGGTACTGTTTGAATTGTTCCATCTTTGGGTTACTACTAAGGGACACGCGCGTAGGGGGATGGGTTACGTGCTCAGTAGGATGACTGCAACGCCCTATGCCATGATGGGAAAGTGTGTGCTCAGATGTCGCAATACTCATAGGAAATGTGACATGCTGACTGTATTCAATGTCAGTACTCATGAGGTGGGGGAGAACCCCGCACCCCATTCAGAAATTCAGAATCTTGTCAAAATTCACTTGGTCTGGCTTTGTAAAAAGTCCACTCATTGGGCGGTGCAGACGCCCGCACCTCCCATCAGGGGTTCAAAATCTTGTCGGAACTCACTTCGTTGGGTTTTGTATAAAGTCCTTACTCATTGGGCGGGGGAGACCCCCGCAACCCCCTTGCCTGCCGGCGGCCCTTGCAGGGACGCAAACAGTGAGGAAGATATGATATGTGATGAAGCACGCCAGGAATCTCCAATGTTTATTCCGGTTCACAGGAACAAGCTATTGACTATCCACCACAGGGAAAGCAACACCTAAAAGTAATAAGGTGGTAGTAACAGCACTTAAGAGGAAACATTTACTGCAGGCCTGGCGTGCAATTTACTTCTGACAAGCTGCCAACTATCATTTTGTTCCTTTACATCTCTGCTTTTTTCTTTTGAACTCTCCACTATATGTCTGGCATATTTCATTGTAGCTACTGTATTGTTTGTTTGAATCTAACAACATGCTAGCTACCATTTCATTTCTTTGCATCTTTGTCTTACTATAACTTTGGATCTCTCCATTGCATACTGTTGTGCTTTAGCCACGGTTTTAATCTCACAAGCAGCTAGGTCTCGTTGTGTTTTATTTCCACCTGTGTGATAGTATAGCTTCTCATCTCGTCAGTGCAAGCCTGGGTACCATTTGAACCTAGCAGGCCACCCTTCCTGTCTTCTATAACTTTTGATCTCTCCATTGCACGCTGGCCTGGCTCAATCTGACTCTATGTCCAGTGAGAGGAGCCGGTGGTTTTTTCACCGTGGGATGTGTTTGGAGGTCCAGTCTTTATTTTTGTTGCTGTGGGAAAATCCGGAGCTTGACATTGGGGGTTCTGTCTTTTTTTGCTTTGTATTTGTATTTGGTCCTTTGTCTTTGTTAGATTATGACGCTTACATTTCACATTCAGAGTGCTCATGTATTCTCAATCGGTAAAGTACAGTGTTACTAAACTCCCTTGGAGACATTCTCCGCCGAGTCCTCCCGCCACTGTGGCGCAGACCAAACCTGGTTCCATGCTGCCACACTGCACATGGACTGGATCGACGGTGGATCCACTGAGGTGGCAGTATAGTCAGAGTAAGTACAGCTTGTTCCAAAATGTCAGGAAACCCACGTGACTTTTGAGGGCCTTGCCAGTTGGGTGTCCGAATAGTGGTGTTCAGGGCTGGGATTCAGATTGTAAACAATTCAAATTGCCCAACATGCCCAAAATTGCCACTGACAAAAGCAAGAGTATTACCATTGTTGGACTGCGACAAACTGACAATGGCAGGAGGTGCGGCGAACATCCCAACGGTTGTGGTGCTTTACTCGCTGAAGCTGATGAAGTCAGGTTTGAGGAGGGATTAAGTTGTGACGTTCGAAGTGAGTTACAGAAAGGCAGTTCTGGATCATCATCATACTGACGGAGTAATGTTTAGCTGGAGAAACATTCGACTGTGTTCATGTGCGTCACGGCAGTTGCCTTGTTGCATTTGTCGGTAGCTCCGACATGGACAAGAGTAAGGATTGGACGCGCGTGACAGGTGTGGTAACATCCTTAGCGCTGAAAAGCAAGGATGTGAAGCGCCGGGCCGGGGGATACTGCCGGTATGGCTCCGCTACAGTCAAGATTGAACAATAGAACCTTCAATACATTTTAATTTATCAATCTGCAAACGTAAACAAACTCTTGCATGCGTGACAATGATTGAGATTTCCAAGTGAACAAATTTCATCGTCAGATTCTATTCTCTATCGGTATAACTGTCCTCTAATGACTCTAGCAACTCTAGCAACTCTAGTGAATTCTAATAACGCGTCCACCTCCCATTTGCTTCAATGACTGCCTTCAAACGACGTGGCATGCTGTCTTTGAGCTCCTTGATGTATTCTGGCGTCAATGCATTCCATTCTTCTTGTGCGATTGCGTTCATCTGCTCTACTCTTGTCGGCTGCCGAAGATAGATCTTGCGCTTGAGAATGTACCAGAGGTTCTCGATCGGATTCAAATCGGGACTCTGTGGCGGCCACTCAAGAATTGAGACACCTTCTGTCTCGAAGAAATTCATGGTGGCCGCAGACTTATGAATAGGTGCATTGTACTCTCCTTGCGGCTGTCGTGGCCTTTGTTGGTCTGCCTGACTTCTTTCGCGTCTCGTAGGACCCAGTTTCTCTCCACTTGATCAGCGTGTTGCGGATGGCGCTGGGGCTGACTCTTTCTTGGGCGCATATCTGGGCTTTGGTGAATCCAGCTCGATGCAGGGCAACTATTGCGGCACGCTTTGTTGGTTCTAGCGCCTTGGGCATGTTGCAGCTGGATGGGGAGATCCCGCAACGCGTGGAAGAAAACAACACTGTTCGGACACCCAACTGGCAAGGCCCTCAAAAGTCACGTGGTTTTCCTGACATTTTGGAACAAGCTGTATATATTAGCTAGGGAGTAAGAGGGTGTCCGGGGAAGGACTGTACAAGAAGGTAGGGGTGTGGTGTAGGTATGGCGCAGGGCCAAGCCACATGCAGGACACCACAATCATTTCAACACACCCCCACATTGTCGATCGGGGATGCGTGCAACCTCCAGATACACTGGGAATACAACTCCAGCAAACAGCTGGGAAAACAACGGGTGAACCTCTAAGACCGCGAATTTGGGCATCATAGGAAAACAGTGACCTCCACATCAGTGGGAAAACAACAAAACTCCAAAGCAACGACGCATCGTGCAGTGGGAAACCAAATAACCTCCATCTCAGTGGGAAAACAACAAACTCCAGTGCTACAACGCATCATAGCGAAGGGAAAACAACAATAACCTCCATCTACGCAAGCGCAATGGGAAAACAACATATTCCAATGCTACGATGCATCGTAACAAAGGGAAAACAACTTTTGACCTCCATCTACGCAAACGTAATGGGAGAATAACATACTCCAATGCTACAACTCATCGTAACAAAAGGAAAACATCAAAGTGACAGAAACGGGTGTTGCATACCATACTTACGCTGCTGCCATCCTGAAAAGCATCTGTTCGGCCGTATGCTTCGTGACATTAACTTAAGGGTGGACTCCAGCATTCCCGATTTCTGTCGACCGGCTATGGTTGCACAAGACCGTGTTGGTGCCACGACCTCCAATTAGTAGACTACTGAAAAATCTTAGCGACTTCAGTTTTGACAATGAGACTTTCGCATTGCGTGCATTGAATTTGCCTTGTCCGGAAAGGTTATTCCTGAAGAGGAAATTTCCATTTTCGAATTTTTGCTGATTTTGGTGTATTGAGTTATAATTTTACATGTGGCTACAAATTTGTTCATGTTGAAGATCTGCCCCAGATCCTTCATAGTTCGGTTCCTCTCGACTAATTATCAACGCCAAGGAGCTCCACTCTACATCTGGTATAGCAGTGAGCCTCCGATATCTTTATAGGATGTTCTATCTATCTTAGACTCCCTTATCCTGTGTCTTTAGTCTTAGCCACACATATCTTTAGCCTCCCATATCATATCACATTTATGTTTGTACATTTCTCTGTATTGGTTCTACATCAACTCTGCGGCAGGCCGCAGAGTATAACAGTTCTGTACCATACATCTTCTGGGTTTGGGGGGGATTCTCTCAGCTATAAAAAGCGAGGTTCCCTTCACCTCCCTCTGAAAAATCAATGCATTCACCCCAAACAATCATCTCCTGAGTCCAAACTTCAACAGTTCAAGCGGTGCTAGTGTACCGGTTGCGAGCCTCTAATTTTTGCAGACCGTCATGAGTTCAATCCACGCTGACGCGGACCAGAGCTTTGTTTTTTGAACCCACAACCCTTTTACCAGCCAAGATTTTGGAATGCAACTATAATTATTATTAAAGTAGTTAAAAAATATACTAGATACCAAAAATATCAAACTGAAAAGAATGTCAAAACATACGCCGTAATAATAGGAATGAGAAGCAGGGTAGAAAGACTACTTGAACAACATGGTTAATAGGATAGATGGGATAGGTCTAATAGGTGTACCAGCCGGGACTTTCCAAGTAGCCGAGACCCTCAAAGATGGCTTGTAAGATTTCCTTACACGTACGATGTCTTCTTGAAGTACAGTAATCCGAAGAAAATCATCTTGTCTATAGCATCCTTGACGTGCGCGGCATTCATTTTGCGACCTCTGGCTGTTGGTTGGTATATATTGGTTGCCCGTTGCACAGTTTCTGGATGCAGCTCTTCAAGATTGACATTGGCACTCCATCCGTAAATCCTGGCGACTAAATCTGGGGTAATGTCGACCTGACCTTCTCTCCGATCTTCATCGTCCTCGAGGAAACCTGTGATGCTCAAAATATCTTCGATGGCTTGAGTTGCATGCACCGCTGGCCATGGTTTCAGGGTCAGATTCTCCTCGCAAATATCGCAGGGTATCATGTCTTCGTCCGGGTACAGGTCGGTGAATCTGCTATCCAGGCAAAGTCGGGGCTGCGCACGCTCCCACTGCTCAGGCCGTAACGCAAGCTCATGCCAGAAACGACGACAGATGTGCTTGGACATACTGTACAATAGCGTAAACTTGAGGTCAGTTCTTTCTGCACGCAGCTTAGCCTGATAGTAATCCGTTTGATGCTCATCTTTCTGATACTCCTTGAGTATGATGGCATCGGCACTCTTGAGGAAATCGCTGTCTCGCAACAAGAAGCTCATTGCTGGTTGATTGTCGCGTCCAGATCGCCCGCTCTCTTGAATCAAATCCATCATGGTCATTGGTAGTTTGGCCTCAATGACGAACCGGACGTCTTTCTTGTTGACCCCAACACCGAAGGCGGTGGTTGCAATCATGATTTTGATGGACCCTTCTTTCCACCCATCCATGCTGGCGTCTTTTTCCATAGAGGGTAGCTTTGAATAATAAATGCCAACCGATAAATTCGCCTCCTCCTCCAGCGCTTGAGCCAAATCGATACAGTCGTACCGTGAACCACAGTAAATGATTCCGCATTTGTCTCTCAAAGAGTGCTGGCTAAGTAATTGCTTGACATACTCAGCCACTTGGCGTTTGCCTCTGACCGGCGGTTCTACAGCAAATTTGATGTTGGGTCGATGCAGTTGGTCGCTGATGAACGTGGCAGGCGCGGCCATTCCCACGAACTCGCAGGTGGAGAGCAGCTGAGACTTGGTGATTGTTGCGGTCAGAATCAGGGTTGGAATTGTGGAAGTAGGTGTCATTTTCATTGGGGAGTCCTGGCTTGTCTTCATCCGCTTGGTATGATTGTACTCACGGAACGCGTCCCAACCGAGCGCCAAATGGACTTCATCGATCCCAAGTTGAATAAATTTGTAACCGCTTCGACGGATGTGCATTAACAAGCTTTCCATCGATGGATATCCCAGGCGCTCTGGGAGAATCATAAGTACGCGCAAGTAACCATTGCCAATGTCTTTCCAGATAGCTTGACATGTGCTGTAGCCTGTTGAACCGGTGAGAAAGGCTGCTGGTATATGTACAGATATCAGCTCTTTGTACTGGTCTTGCATGAGACTGATTGTTGGCATAACCATGATTGTCAACGCCCGTTGCCTGTGCATGATTGCTGGTAATGCGAAGCACAAACTCTTCCCTCTGCCTGTACGGGTCACGAGCGCGGTGTCTACCCCTTGCATGAATGATAAGCAAACTTCAAGCTGCAGCGGTCGGAATTCACTGTATCCATAAATGATTTTGAGGGAGTCCAACAGCTGTTCTTCCAAGCTCTTGTTTTGATCACGTTTGCTGGACATAAGGCAGACCCTGCAGAGCCCGGAGAGTCTATGTTCCTCGTCGTTTGTCCGGGGCATGTTTTGGCAATTAACACTCCTGTTTCTGGAGGTATTCCAGTACTTTCGTCTCAATCCAGACATGTACGGCTTTGTCAGTGTCAAATTTATCCCCTTGATTGCAGAGCAGCATATCGGACAGTTGGGGCTCCATTGGACCACAACTAAATGTTTCTCTGATTGCAGCCAATGCCCAATCCTTTGGCCGTACCACTTGTCTCATCGTGACAAGAGGCAATTCCGAAACTCGGAAGCGGACGCAATCACGTCAGTAATTCCAAGCGTTTGTTAATCCTTGAACTGTGCCTGCGCTTCCTTATAGAGTTGGTTCTCTTCAAATTTGCTCTTGGAGCTGAATTCGTGGATTTCCATCATCTCCTTATACGACAACTTTTCCGTATGATCACTACAAGTTTACAAATGTCAGTCTTTCTGAACAGTTCTTTGCTGGTTCGTTCTTTAATGCTTACCTCCTCTTTTTGCGTTGTCGCCCTTCCACCACATGCTCTTGTTCCGTTTCCTCGTTGGAATGCTTATCGCTTTGAGGAGTGCACATCCAATATCAAAATCCCCTTCCCGACTGCCAATGTATGTCGTGAGTGCCAAGACATGAATATGCTCATTTCCGACATGGTCACTGCGCTCTGGATTCCATAGTATTTGCCGGACACTACCTTTGCTTGATGGAGTTACTCGGAAGACGTGATGGACTATCACTTTTGTTTGATGGATGTTGGATACGCTTTGCAACGTCTCTTCGATGTGCGTGTCAACGTCCTCGTCTTTTTCACATGACGTTCCTTCCAACATCCTGCTGACTATCTGCTGCCTCACGTTCGCTACGGATTCTGTCCAAAGGGAGGAAATCGCTTCCACTAAAGATTTGCACGTGATGCTACACCCGTTTCTCACGACCACCACTAGTTGTTGGCCCAGTTCATTGAATAGCGTAGTTGTTAGTTCTGATCCGACATTGGATATGCGTAAAAGTTTTTTTTTTCAGGATGGGGAGTTTCCTTCCTCCACAGTTTGATAACCGTTTGTGACTTGGATACGTTTGTTTGCTCGCAAAATCCATATATTGCACTTGCTCAATATTTTGTCATCAACGGGTTTATGTTTTTCTTATGGATACCAATCACCGCCGAGAGATGGCCGTCTTTGAGTTACAACTCTTCTAACATTAGTTATCATTTGTCCCAAATTAGCCATGCTTAAACTCAAATGGCGGTTGCTTTGTTTTTATTATTGCTTTCCAATGTCTTCTATCACGGACATATTGCTATACATCCCCCCCCCCTTTTTGATGACGGCACTGGCTTTTTAAGGGTCTTGAATGAGCTTCCTTGGGTCCGCAGAGAGGGCCTGGTATAACAAGGCTAGCAGGGACAGGATTCGATAGACTTAAGTAGGTAACTTTGCTCGGTGTAAAGTACAGTTCTGTGTAGGTTGGGTCCAAGTTACGAGGGGAAGGGAGTAGTCTATGCTGCTATATACTATGTACAAAAGGATGTAAGAAAAGACGTGGGCCAATGGTGGAGCTGGAGACGCGCGACGCGTCGCGAGACGCTGGGACGCGTTCTGAAACTGACAAGGTACAGTAATGCGCGGTCGCTTGTCACACTCCCCTACTGAGAATGAAGCGTCATCGCAAGTTGTGTTTGGTCTTGTATTCGCGGAGGATGGAGTTGGCATCTGATCCTTTGAAGTTGGCTGATGGTTCATAGGTGTTCTCTTCCGAGGGGTAACCTTTCCACTTGACGAGGTACTTGAGTTGATTGCGGAACTTGCGGTGGGATTCAATGCGTTCCACTTCGTAGTTGGCCTTGTGGTTGTAGAGTTGAGGCACTGGGCGAGATTGAACACATCTGTCAGGAAAGTCGTGTTGGGGATCAAGGTAAGGTTTCAGTTTACTGACATGAAAGGTCGGGTGTGCGCGTATGGTACTAGGGAGGTCCAGGGTGAAGTTCTTGTTGTCGTCTTTGGCGGTGATTTTGAATGGTCCGAGCCAGAGGGGTTGAAGTTTGGCTACCGGGCAATCACTAGTTGTCTCTTGGACAAGACCTTGGCTAGATAACATAACGCAACCCCCAACGTCGAGGTGTTGGTGAACTTTGTTGTACTGTGTTGCTTGACGTTGTTGAGCAGCTGCAATTTGATCTTGAGCGACTTTGATGGTGTTGCAGATGTGTTGAACAAAGTCGGCAGCATCTGGGTTGTCAGGTTGCGTTGAAGTCGATGGAGTCTTCGGTGTAAGGAGGTGTTGTCCAGCATCCAGATAGAAAGGTGTCATTCCTGTAGTTCCTGATACGGCGTCATTGTGGGCAAATTCGGTGAGGTGAAATAAGGTTTCCCAATTCGTCATGTGGTGATCAACAAAGGTTCTGAGGAAAGTTTTCAATCCTTTGATAGTGACTTCGGCGAGTCCATTCATTTGTTGGTGTTGTGCCGTGGACATATGCGATTTGCAATCGAGGAGCTTTAGCAATTCTGACCAAAATTTGCTGACAAACTTCGAGTCTCTGCCTGATACGATTGCCTGGGGAAGTCCGTGAAGTCGAAAAATGTTGAGCATGAATAATTCTGCTATGTCCTTGACTGTGGCTGTCTTTCGAGTCGGCAGAAAATGAGCACGCTTGGATAAGCGGTCTACCACCACTAGAATAGCGTTGCATCCGGAGGGTGTTGTTGGTCAGTCCGGAATAAAGTCCATTGAGCTCTGGCTCCAGCAGGTCGTTGGTGTTGGTAAAGGCCGTAAGAGTCCAGATGGGAGTTTGATCGAGTGTTTGTTTCGTTGGCAAGCATTGCAGGAGTTGATGTATTGTCGAATGGTCTTGTACATTTTGGCCAAAAATAAAATCGAGCAAGCGCTTCAAAGGTTCTGTGGATGCCGAAATGTCCTGCAATGTGAGTATCGTGGTGAGCGTGGAGCATTTGGGTTCGTTGTGAGGTGGTACGTACTGTAGATCCGGTCTTGGAAATACACGATTCCGTCTTGGTGTCGAAGGTCAGTGAGGCGAGGTAGTTGGTCCTTTGGAATCTTCTCAGTGGGTGTATCGAGAAGCTTTTTCAGATTTCGGAGTTCAGTGTTGGTGGTTGTCGCCTGAGGTATCGTTGAGTTGATGTCCAAAGCGGTGATGGGGCTTCGACATTTGATGCATTTTGGGGCCAGATCCGCTCTTCGTGAGAGTACGTTGGCTATGGTGTTGAGTTTTCCGGGTCCGTATCCAATCTGGAAGTCATATGATTGGAATTGCATTTCCCAGCAAACCTTTTCGTCGTGTGAGGTGGGGTTGGTCTTGAAGCCATTTCAGTGATTCATGGTCGGATACGACATGGAATGCTCGTCCTTCCAGATAATGTCGCCAGACTCTGAGAGCGTCGTGGATGGCGAGTCATTCCTGATCACGCGTATCATATCCCAATTCCGACGATGTCATCTTCCTTGAGTGAGATGCCACGGGTCGAATCGATTTGCCGCCATCTTGTCCTAGCCAGGCGCCAATTGGATAGCCAAAAGCATCGGGGTAAACGACGGTTGGGAGTTGGGGGTCGAATGTTCTGAGGACGGGTGCAGTGGTAACTAATTCCTTCAGGGCAATGAAGGTAGATTCGCAAGTCGACGTCCAGTTCCAGGGGTGTTCCTTGCGGAGTACGTCAGTGAGAGGTGTCGCGATGGATGCCAGGTTTTTCAGTGATGCATGGAAATACTTAACCAGTCCCATGAATGAGCGTACATCAGCGACGTTTTCGGGTCGAGGCCAGTCCTCGACAGCCTTGACTTTGGTGGGGTCCAGTTTAATGCCTTTGGGTGAGACGACGTATCCGAGAAAGTCGACTTCTTCCTTGAAAAATTCGCACTTTTTCTGATTGGCGTACAGCTTGTTATCGCAAAGGGCTTGTAGGACTTGTTCAATGTGTTTCAAGTGGTCTTCTTTGTTTGTCGAGTATATCAATCAAGATGTCGTCCAGGTAGACGATGCAAAAGATATCCAGAAATGGGCAAAGAACGTCATTCATAAGCCTCATGATTGTTGGTGAGTCCGAATGGCATGACTAGAAATTCGTAGTGTCCATAACGTGTCCGAAAAGCAGTCTTGGGGATGGCTTGTGTTGCGATGCGGATTTGCCAGTAACCTGCCTTCAGGTCAATTTTGCTGAAAATCTTAGCGCAATTGAGTTGATCCATGAGTTCATCCATTCTTGGCAAAGGATATCTGTTTTTGATAGTCAATTTGTTCAGTGCTCTGTAGTCCACACACATCCGAATTTCTGTGGTTTGTTGTTTCGTGGTAAAGAGGATGGGTGCGCCGTAAGGACTACTAAAGGAACGAATATATCCAGAATCTAGTAATGCAGCCAGTTGTCGTCGAAGTTCCTCCAGTTCCAAGGGTAACAAGTGGTAAGTTGGGCGCTAGGGTGTCTTTGTGTCGTCAGTGAGTGGGATGGTATGGTCTACTGCGCGTTCTGGTGGTCCTCCGGGGGGTAGTTCATCTGTGAAAACATCACTAAAAGACTTAATTAGTGCGTCGAGTTTGGCATTTCGGGTTTGATGGGGTGCATGGCGATCATTCTTGAGGAAAACAGCGTATATTTGTTGCTTTTTCTTGTTGACAAGTCGTTTGATCGCTTTTGCCGAGATGAGATTCAGTGTTGCTGGTGCCCGTGTTGTTTTCTCAGCCGGCTTTGCCTGCCATCGTACCAAATTGCCATTGTTGTTGCGAAAGTTCATTGTGCCGTTGTTGTAGTCGATTTGGGGATCCTTCCACTTGAACCATGGGATACCCAGTATCATGTCGAACTTGATGTCTGCCACAATAAAGTCTGCTTGTTCCGTGTGTGTTCCTACCGTGTAGTGAACGTTCTTGACATAGGCATCACTCCGTTTACTTGTGCCATCGGCCATTTCATAAATCGCGTCCGGGAGAGGGGTGACCTTCTATTTGAGCTTCCGGACGAGGTGGCGGCTAATGTACAGTTGGTTCCCTCCAGTGTCTGCGAGGATGTTGATTGGTTGTGTGTGTTTAGCTTTCAAAGTGCCCTTGAAAACTAAAAGGTTGTGTTCTGGGATTGCTGTCGTGCTGAATTTGTCCAACATGTACGGCGCAACGTCGATCTGTGATTCTTGTGAGGGGGTGATTGTGTTGGTAGCATTACAAGTTACCACCGCAAAACCCGCTCTGAGTCGCTCTCCGGAAGCAGGGCTTCAAGGCGGGGAGCAGTCTGAAGAATCTGGTGAGGGCCCACAGCAGCAGGCCGGTGACAATGACGGCGACAAACTGGCTCCAGATAATATGAATGATGCAGGAACAGATGATTACGAACCTGAACCTTGGGACCATATGGACGGCTTCGATTCTATCAAGTCTTGGGATGAGGCATACACGCTTGACGAAACGGAACACATTATTCACAATAGTCAGGAGGGCGTTTTACGCCGCAGAATTGTAGATGATTGGCTTGCGGCAGAGGACCTTGTCTTTTTGTCAACCTCTTCTTTCGGAAGTTCTTTCCGCGTAGAGCGACGTCTTCATTCCCGGGGTGAAGTCAGGGATAATGGTCTGTTCGCTGTGCTGGCAGACAAGGGGCGAATTGCTTGGTATAACCGGGCGATTTCGCAGGGACCAGCAAAGGAAGTGCCTTCTCTGTCAGACGTTGTTCCTCGGACAGTTGATCCCTCTGCTCCCGGAGGTGCTCTGTATATAGTCACCTCTATCTCCTTCTTGTACTTTTCTCCTCTTGATTCATATACTTTGTCCATACTACTCCTACTTTTGAACATAGCCCACCATTTTCATTTTTTTACCTGCTAACGAAGGGCAGGAATGGCAAGATGCCAGCTGGGACAGCCAGGACGCGCTGAAAGTGGCTGTGTCGCGAAAGTTGTATGAATCAGTACCAAATTAGCCCCAAAACGGGAGGACCCGTCGATACAGACAGACCTACCCCATTATCCGGATCCAGAACAGGTGCTTCTTCACCAGGCCTCGCCAGGGCGTCATCATTTATTCTGTCCTCCGCCAATGGGTCGTCATCCTCATCTCTTTCTGTGGCATTATTACCTTGAGCTGTATGTTGGGACGTATCCTAATTGAGAAGAGCCTGAAGGACGTGCTGAGGCGGTGGGGGGAATGGAGTGGCTAAGACCAGCTGCTATATGAGAAACACATGCTTGCTCTCTCTTTGGATAGAGGTAACGGGCCCTCTCACAAGGGACAAAGTCTGATATTGCCAATGCCGACGACCTGAAGAAGACACAGAGCCGGGCCAAACAGGTGGGGACAGTGTATGGGTGAGACTTTATTTTATTTATGTATGTTCTTTTTTGTGGGGTGTATGCGGGCGTGAATGTGTGTAAGAATGGACGGTTATTGTGAATGGGTCATCTGAGCTGTCAGCGCAGATCTGACTTCAAGGTCCGCTCAAAATGTGCAATGGGGTCGATGGGACCGGCTACTGAGGGGTGTCGTGAGTAAGGTGTGACAAAGAACGTGAGCAAATTGGGAAATGAGCAGATGTGCAACTTCCCAGGTTGCGTGAGTTTGTGGTGTGTATTTTAGCTTGCAGTGCAGAGGAAGAAAAAAAGCTAGCGAGCACATGCACAGACACATGGCCGCCTTTTATACAAGAGGAAAATAAAAAGAAAGAAAGAGAAATCACGTGTAATGATTGGCTGTCAGGCTGCCAAGGGCTGAAACGCGATGCGCAGCACTGCCGCAATGGCGTGGGTACTCATCAAACCACAAACCCGATACAAAATGTGTAGTTTATTCAAATGCGGCCAAAGTACGCGGTAAACGGTCAATGCAAGCGACCCTGTGACTGGGTAAACAGTCAGTGTAAGCCGCAGCCACTAGGTAATCTATCACTGTAAGGCGGCTGTTACCCAAGGCGCTGCAGTGCAAGGGGTGGGATTCACAATAGCCTTCAATTAGTGAGTCCCAGTCCCAACCTGCGTGGTGCAGCCAAACGCGTTCAACTACCAGTCCCAAATTGTTTGGGAGAAACATTTTGGTTACTTCTTCTCTTCTCTAGACCTTGCATTAGAAAGCTTGGCTTTGTCGAACCGGATCACAGTGCCAACCACTGGATTGCGCATTCTGCCCGCTGGCTCAATTGCTGCCATAAACACTTGTAACCCAGCAGCAAATCATGATGCTGTGGGCCCCCAGCCAATGGTTGCAAATGTCACTGACCTCCCGGCAAACGATAACGCAATGCTTGTGGACGACGGATGCCCTGAGGAGGAGAGAGCCGCAAGATGCGCACGAACTTACCAGCGTTGGGGAACAGTTGTTCCCCTCGGACGTTAATCAGAACGTAGAGGACGAAACCAACATTGAAGATGAACCGCCATCATCCAGAGCCCTGATCGATGTTGCAATGCGCAAGTTTGGCGAACTTGCGCTGAGCGCAGGCGACCAGCCAGCAGGTGCCGAACCGTCCCTGCCCACCAGAGTTCTCATGGATGTGCTCCACATGATGAAGCATATTGTTATTCGTTGCAGGCACGGCATAGGTCTCAAGTTCATACGGGCACTTCGCGGAGCATTTTTTTTGTGGACAAACCCAATAAGGCCATAATGATCGAGCTATTTCTAGAACCAAACAAATTCTTGTGGGAGAAAATGGTTAATAGACAGAAGTGCGTCGGACTATACCCCATCCGGAAATCCTTGTGCCTCTTGTCAAAAGGATTTTTCTCGCTTTTGGTTCAATTGTCTGTGAGAAATTGAACATGCCATTATTCAATAAAGAAGCCTGGAAAAAAGCGAGACTGGTCCTGCAAGATATTCATCGAGGGCATCTGTCGAATCCGGAAGGTATCCCCCTCTACGTCATCCCCGGAAAAAACCAGTGTGGCCTGCCTCGTTAAATACCAGTGCATTCGAGGCACCAACCTTTTCGAAGGTGGAGTTCATCAAAAAATGATCGCGCGCTTTTCGACATATCGTGCAAGTATTGCATTCACATACTGTTTGATATCTGAATGCGTAGATCGACACAATTACAATGTAAGCTTACAAGTTTGCACTATAACTTGATCACCGTGCTAAAGCAACCACATTTCAGGTCGGTGCGGTCAACAGGACAGGGAAGGCCTGGGATTGGCATTACGATATATGGACCATTGACTGGATACATGCCCTTTATGTTCAGCTTGGGCATAAAAGTATAAAAGATGCCAAAGAGGCTAGCCACCTGGTGCAATCCGGCCTATTACCAAAAAAGTAATGAGAACTTCCTCATTTGCGTGGTTGCCCCAACACTTGCCGCCGACATCCATATTGTGCCATTCACGGATGCAGTTTTGGTCCATTGCCAGGCCCAAGTGGCTAGACTGCAAAGGTCTTAAATCGCGATATTGCCTATACACACCAAAGAGGAACAAACGGGGTTTAGCAATCTCCTCGAACACCGTAGGCAGGTACCGGGACGGTCGAGCATGTCTTGGACGGCATTAGCTGCCCACTGGAACTTGAGGGCAAATGGAAAAGATATCTTTTACAAAACTCCACAACATTTGGAATCCCGCTACAAGAAGTGGGCACAATTCAGGGTAATGGAAAATACAGTTTTGGCCAGTGCACACCGATAGAAAGAGATAAACCAACATTCGCGCCATTCTTCGCATGTAGCCGCTTCTGCACCAGCACTCTCTGTTCACTCAAGCCCTGTCATTTCTCTCACTATACCACCCATCAATATCCCTCTTGCCAGCACCAGCACCCCAAGTCCTACTCAGATGGAGGATGACGCGATGAGCCGGGCGGAGAGTGAATCATTTCAAGATGAAACTTTTTACTGCTCTAAGCATGTTGAAAGAACAGCAGCTGACGATCTTCCATCATAGATTATGGTGACACGAGTTTCTCATACAGTATGTTGCCCCCCCCCGGTCAACCTCGCAATCCAACATCAACCAGTGCTAATCCTTACTCAACAGCCCAACCTCAAGCATCCGCAGCTTCATTGCCTACTCTGCATGTCCCTGAAAACCCCAACCCTGCTCCAGTGTCCATCCAGTTCCGCTCGTTTCTCTTGCTATCCCACTGATGATCCCTTCCACAACTATTTCAGGTGTTCTGGGAACAGAGTTGCAAATGCAGGACAATACAATTGGCCAGGCGGATGCTACACATTTCCATGATGAAGGTTTGTCTCCTTCTTCACATATTGAGACCAAGCCCGCTGATGCTCTTCCATCATAGATTATATTGACACACATCTCTTGTCCAGTATGTCATCCCTCCATTTCCATCTCACAATCCAACTAACATCAAATCATCCTTATTCCGCAGCCCTGTATAAAACATTCGCAATGCCATCGTCGGCTTTCGTTACCCCTGAGGGTCCCATTATAACACCCCAGCCAAACTTGGCCGAAAATGTTGCGTGGCCATTTTTAGCACATTCACCCATGTCTTCTATCATGGAGCCGCAAATGGATTCATTGAACACAATAGCTGACATCCAATCGTCCACTGAAAATGATCAAACAGTACCGGACAGTGAGAAAAGAAAGGTGCGGACTTGCGGTCTTTGCAAAAGTGATAGTTTCCCAGGCAGAGGGAAAAAAGCACTATGTCTTACCTTGATTACAACAACTGGAAAAGAAGTGCCAAAATTACGATTCCATTACCTGCAAGGGACGTTGGAAAGAAGAAAAGTGCGCGTCTTACCCGCGAAATTCATCCTACAAACTGCCTATCCCGTAGCTACGCGCAATCTTCATGAAGTATGTGTCCGGAAATGCTGAAAAACCTATAAAAGACGTGTTTTTGACACCACCCCCCGAGACGACTGCTACACCGTAAACCACATGTACAAGCGTATTCGTCGAAGTTTAATACATATAACAACAATGCAATAGCTAACTCATCACTTATTGAGAACAGTTACTCCTATTTTTTGACATCAATTTTTGCGCCAGTCCCTATGATGTACCGTAAAGTTGCAATTCTTAATTATCTATCCATTGTATCAGGCTGAAAATAAAAACAAATCACAATAATACCCGCGAAATTGATCCTACAAATTGATTCTCATGATTAACCTTTCCCAAGATTGATGTGAAGTGCGGAAATTGTTTTTCAATGTTGTTGGATTGCCTCAAATGATTGTTAAAGAGTGGAATTGTTTGATTGCCTGCAACCATCGTTCAAGAGTGGAATTCGAAGAGAAGGATCGGTGACTGCATTGTTATACTCTACATTCTGTGGCACCTAAGCAAAAATCAGTTGAGTTAGATTGTAATGGAGGTCAGAAAAATCTACAATTACCTTTTTGAGAATTTCACCAGTGCAATACAACCATAGCAAATAATGAGGGTCGCCTCCTGTAGGAGAGTGAAGCGTGGCTTTGAGCGCGGGGTCATTTAGACTAGATTGTATAGTTGTGCGACACGAGTTTTTTGGCGGGATCAGATATAGCCAGGCGGAGATTGAGAATTCAGAACGCTAGGTCGATTGTATAGAACACATATACATTAACGCTTGAATAAGCTACTCTCAACAGTCAGTTGATAGTTGCATTCAAGTTTGTAGTCTCGGCTACTACATGTTTTTTGACTTAAGAGTAACCCGGAAGCGGAAGGAGGACTAGCTACCCTTCTTCTGGAAGAGACCGGGATGCCCGGCTTTGTGAAGTGTATTGAAGAACCAGATCTTTTCCTCAGTGACAAGAGAACCGGCTTTAGAAGTCCTTTGGAAATCAGCATTGCAACAGAGATCACCATACCAATTCCCTCGTTTGTTTATACTTCTCAAGATGGTTCCGGTTCAGCATTCACCTATCCAAAACCCTACCCCCAATTCAAGGCAATGTACGGGCAAACCTAGGAAATACTGCCCCTCCGGCTGCTATGTCGAAAGTACGCATTGCCTCTACTCCTTCCCAGGATCATGAGGACTTGGTCTTTGAGGTATTGAGTCAGGATCTTCTTGGATTTGGTTTTGGGGACAGCCAAAGGCATTTTGGAGACATGGATATGACTCAGGACACTATGAAAGGTTTAGGGAATGGACAGGCAGCGGTGAAAATTGCTCACAAAGAGACAACGGTTATGGATCGGGAGTTGGAGCAACAACAGCAGGATTTGTATCGTTTGTGTAGCTTGGCTGAAGTGAAGCGAGCCAAGCACCTCAAGTTGGCGGAACTGGAACGGCAGATTGAGGCTGCACGCTCGGACCTGGAGTCTTTGGACGTGGACAAGCCAGGACGTTCTGATGGAGAAAGTTCCCACGTGCCAACTATGTCTGCGCAGCGCCAAATCCGCAACCCCTTTGAGACCCCGGTAGCTGGCAGTCGATTGCCCCCTCCGGATACTCGTCAATTTACGCGTGGATTGGCCACGGCGACAAACCCCTTCACTCTTCAACACCCAGCTTCTAATGGCGTACTTGTTGACAAGCTCGAAGATGTTAAACGGGAGAAGCTGATGAGAAAGCTTCAGCTGATTCGCAAAGGCGTAGTTCTTGAGATTCGCTTTAAAGGCAAAGTCGGTGAAACTGATAGACGGCCATTGATGGATTTCGAGGCAGAAGTTTGCCGAGCTTTCGAAGAACGGGAAGTCAATCTTGGTGATATGGATCCACGTTTTCAGAGGTTGTTACTTCTTTTGGTAAAGTACTTCCTGCACCCGGATGGGAAGGCCTATGAGATGTATCAACAGCGCATCAACAGGTGCAAGACATATGATGATTTCCTTGAAGAACTCTATTTGCGATTCCTGAGACCCAATTCCAATGCGGCAGTTATTGCAGAGTGGGAAGCGTCAGTTCAGGGTTCAAAAAGCTTTCTGGAGTGGAAAGCCGAGTTGGACAAGTTATGGGAAACGGTTGGTGCCCACATGGACCCCCATATCAACATGACGAAGTTGAAAGAAAAGGCACACCCGGATGTTATCAGCAAAGTACGTGCCCGATTACACCGCCTCACTGAAGATGAATTGGTGGACGAAATGGGTCTGGAAGAACAGTTCCGAATTGCGCAGCGGAAGGAGAAGAGAACGCACGGCGCAGTGTCTGCTCCCACAACCACTGGAAACGTGCATATTCCCCGGGAACAGTTTAATCAGATGCACGAAAAGTGGCGCGCTGAGATGAGGAAGGAGGGGAAGGGTAGTTTGGAGTCGGAGAAATCTCTTTTCTTGTTCGACATCTTTCTCAGGACAAGCATCTAGTTCTGTCCGCTCTTCACGAAAGGTGGAGACTCCGGAAGGATACGCCAAGCGAGTTGCCGGCCTCACTTGTTTCAAGTGTAACAAGAGGGACATATTGCAACCAACTGTCCGAATGAAGCTCGGGTGAACGCGACGTTGGCGCGTAGGCTTGAATGGAACCAAGTCCCGACCCAGATGGTTCGGCTGTAGGATTACAGCGATTGAAGATAGATGGGGAGGGTCAGCCCAAGGGCGGTCCTTCACCAGCGGCTCGTTTTGTTCAGGGCGGCCGGAGCTCTGCGGACGTAGTAACGGCTTGGAACGACGGCCGACGGCAAGTCAAGCCAGAAAAGACTGGCCTGCAGGAGGAAGGAGCAAAGATAGGACCCACTTTGCCACCTACTCCAAGTACTGGAATTCCGACAAGTGCCTCTGTCGCGATTCCTAAAAACTCTTAGAAGAAAGCACCGCAGCATAGGCCACCGCGGGCTGCTGACAAGAAAGGAACAAGCTCGAATCCTTCCGAGTGGAAGGGTGTCGTGGGTAATCCCAATTCGATGGGAATGTGTACTCGATAGTAGCAAGAGTGGGCGGCGCGGAAGCTATCCTCCTGGTGGACTCAGGAGCCAATGTGCAGATGCTGGACACGCGATTTGAAAAACTTCATCGCTTCAGTCAGACCGAGTATGGCCAGCGCCAAAAGATTGCTACTGGATTCAAGGGATCTTACGGGACTTCAGCGGCCGGAACTGTGCAGGTTGTTGAGGTGAATGGTCGGTCGGATCGCGTCTATTTTGAAGTAGGAGCGATCGACGGATTCGATGGAATCCTGGCAACGGAGTGGCTGGAATCAGTTGGCGCGCAGCATTGTTGGGCCATGGACAAACTGATAGTCGGCGGTGTCATTACGGGTGGGACCGAGGTTGAACGCACCCAGAAGAACAAAAAGATTCGCCCGATCACCGCTACCGTGGCGAGAGAAAAGGATGCATCGCCCAATCCGCGAGCCATCAACCCTACGCGCACCATTGTTATCTCAGAGTTGGGGCCCGCTATGTTTCCGGCCTGGGCTTCAGCACTGGAGGAATTGGAGAAGCCCGGTTCCGCTCTTACGGGTGAGCAGGCACGAGGAATTGTGACTCGTTTTGGGGAGGAAATTGGAGTTATCCAACCCACAAACGTTAAACCCAACGTCGCGATTACCTCCTCTTTGAAAAGGGATGAACCATACGTTTGTTATGAAGAACGATGCACCACCTTACCCGAACGTGCAATTCGATACCCAGTCAAGTACGAAGCGCAGATGCGCGAGAAAGAGGCGAAATACGTCTGGGATCAGTTGTCGGACCCGGAGGCCGTTCCAACCTTCGTGGTTCCCAAGAGTGATATTGCAAAAGCTCGGATGGTGTTTGACGAACGGGCGCGGAATCAGCAGAAGGAACTAGTTCGCTATACCTTGCCCCACACCAATGGTATTCGTGATGCAGTTCAAGAGGCCGATTTTGCCAGCCAATTCCACCAGATTAGTGCTTATGACCAATGTCGCTGGGGCCGTTCTTTAGGGTTAAGTGACAACCCCGGGAGGGGGTTGCCCAAATCTTTGTTCTCTGCGGCCCAGTCGTTCGGCCTAATACTACGGCTTGTCGTGGAGAATCAATTTGTCTGGCGCAAGTTGGCAGTTGAGGAACAGGGTTGTGCGGCGGCCGAGACCGTCGGTAAGGGACAGAGGTCCAGTCGCCAGAGTCCAGGCTGGGCATGACACCTTCTCGCGACAATGTTGCATCGTTTGCTTCGCAACTTGTTCCTCCAAGGGTATGTGGTATGCTCGCGCGGGAGCGTTCCTTGAACTTGGCAGAGAGGACAAATCCGCCGACAGCGCTGGACAATGTCCCCTCCCGTCGCGGAGCCCGGGTCATCCACTGCATCCTAGGCCAAGCAGCGATACCACCTACTGGGGATCGTTCCTTGGCACGGGTAGAAAGAGCGCAAGTCTGCCAACAGCGCGAGACCATTCCTCTTTCCCGTCAGGAGCCCTCCAAGTGTATCTTGGTGCCCTTCGTCGCCGCATGAAGTCAATTTCGGCTTCTCGTCTGGTAGTCAGCTATGTTCTCATCTGATGTCTGGGGTTTTTGAAGTGTGTTTTACTACCAGGTGAATATAAATAATACAAGGAAAAAATACTTAACGAGGATGAAGGGACTAGTCTACGTGATCTAGCCTATGATGGGTCCGCCATTCCAGGCTTCAGTCGCTTGCAAGGCCTCTCCCAGACTCAAGTTCGCTCGTATATAGCTCAAGAAAACATCGCTTTTCCAGCACCCCGCGCGCATCAACTGGATTACTGACGCGCCTTGACGCGCAAGCCACGTCGCACCTCCTGACTGCAGTGAATGGCCGGCGAATTGCGATCCGGCCAGCGCCTTCAGCTTCTGAATAAACCACTTCCTGGTGGGCACACTGCCGTCCTTGCGCAGAAAGAGAAAGTCCTTGTGGTTGTCCTTGTGGAGTAAATCCCTCCACGCCGCATAGTCAATCATGATATCCCAAGCCTGCATGCCATGGCCAAATGCGCGGTTGGCGCTCGCTCGATGGTCACCAGGCAGCCTTCGAAGAATCGGTCCGTCTTGCTGCCTCGCAGCTCAAATACATACGATGTAGGCCCCAATTCCAAACTGGATCGCGCCGGTATCTTGAGTGGGGACTGGAGCCAAACGTCGTCTGGCCATACCAGCTCGCCCAACCGGCACAAACCAAAGAACCCCGTGGTCACAATTGCCATAAATAGTGCATGGTCGTAATCGGCCCGTTGTGGCGCCCTTGATAGTACTTCGATGTCGCCCACCGTAAGAGCGGGCTTCCTCCGTGGTGCCTTGTTCAGTCCCAAGTGACCTTGCACTTTCTTGATAGCGTTTTCCATGTCCTTAAATACGGGATCTTCTTTAATTGCTTCCCATTCTTGTCTCATACCACTTTCGGTCATCCACGCTCTGACTCCCGCCAGGTATTTCGTAATAGTCTTGACTGGATACCCGTGCGCGCCCATGTGGACCATATATTGTAAAGTTGTTTCTCTGTTTGGTAATAATGACACTCCGTATAAACATACAAATTTTTCCCAACTCCCAACTCCTGTTGTATAACCCAACCTTGTTGATGTCTCCAGTTGACACCGTAGCCATTACTCTCTGACCCCTGGCCAATCCCCTTGCTCGAATAGGCGCTGAAGGCGCATCTTCTCTAAAGCACCCCGGGGCACCTGTCAGTGGGTAATCCCGGGGGCCAGTGAGGCGGAGTAAGGTTTCGCAGCCGCACGGCCGGAGAGAGTTGTTTGGTTTTGACAATATCGCGCCGTGAGACGGGATCAGCAGGGTTTTGCGCGCCGGCGATGTGCATGATTCTTAGGCTACAATGATGCCGGAGTTCGAAAAGGACGACGGCTTCTAGAATCAGCGCGGCGTGGGGGTTCGAGGAGTGCAGGGTGTTGAAGGCATCCACCGAGTTGGACAAATCGGACCAGATGATAATTTTCTTGGTTCTAGGCGGTAGCGATATAAGCCAGCGCTCCATCCATAATGGACCTTGCTGCTCACCATCAGTCTCTAAGATAATCCCGCGCGTGTTATTTTGGTGGCAATGCGGCAGCGCGGCCGCGTGGCCGCGGTTTTTAGCTTAAGTGGCGTAGCTAAGCCAGTCTGCCGCGCCGGGTTTTTAAGATAAAAACGTGTCCACTATATAGATATGTGCTTCACACATCCCCTTCATCATATCCTTTCACAAAACAGATGTTGATCCAAACGGTTTAAACTTAGAATTAGAGTGGCCTGCTGAAGTAATGAATTTTTTTTGCCAATCGAATTTGCCGCTAGCTCACGGCATCTGCTACTAACGATATAGGGGACCAGTGGAGAAGTTATCCCAATCAAGATTGCATATTAGTTGGATCACTAATGTCTTGAATC
Organism: Phlyctochytrium arcticum; assembly: GCA_025602905.1. Lineage (NCBI taxonomy): Eukaryota > Fungi > Chytridiomycota > Chytridiomycetes > Chytridiales > Chytridiaceae > Phlyctochytrium > Phlyctochytrium arcticum. The sequence continues at coordinate 28,612 of JAHLKI010000083.1, forward strand.
ACCCTATCAGGGCAATGGCAAATTTATTCTTCATGCCAAAGGACAATTATGCCCATCACTCACTCCAACCATCATCAGCGGTGAGAGTACTGCACTCGAGT